>VYZV01031116.1:113783-224700 GCA_013401275.1 Pandion haliaetus | reverse complement strand
ATATATATATATATATATATATATAAGCTTTTGTACAGAAAAAAAAGAAATCAGGAGGCCAGCTCTGCAGTAACATGAAAGTCCTGGTGCGGATAAAAAGCCACCAGTGAAAGCCAGAAGGAGAAGAGTTTGGGTACAAAAGAAGGCTTGGTGATGTTGCTGCTGAAGGCCTGGAATGTCTGCTGTTTGTGATCTGTGGCTCTGCCAGGGATTTCCCATGTGCTGTTAAGTGAGTCACTTTTTAATCTTTCTCTGCCTCAGTTTCCCACCTACAAGATGGGAATTAAACAGAACACTTTGTCTTCTCTTCAATTGTCTGCCTTATCTACGCAGTCTATAAAATTTAGCCCATTGCTTCTACTTTTGTTGTGTCTACTGCTTGGCAGTTTCGTGTTCCTTGGGACCCTTAGGCATTTTCCATAACACAGATAATAAGTTTAACAGGTTCTTTCTTTTTTTTCTGCCTTTGGCCACGGAGCTCGTCACATCTTGTTCTCATGAGCCAAATGCAGGAAAGTATCTTCACAGCATCTCTGTGGGTCTCTGCCCCTCAGGGAATGAGGTCTTACCAGATTACATGGAAATAATAATTAATAATCACTGCTGTCCGCCAAACTGACCCATCTCATCTGTTCTGCTTGGCAGATTGGTCTGAACAGCCAGAGACCCCCAAATAACTGCTCTTCTTAAGACAGAAACACTAAACAGCAATCACATGATTTTTAAAGGGGATGATCCGTGGAATGAGAGGATCCGTGCAGGATGTAGACCTCACGGTTGAATGATGAAGATGCACAAATCCTTTACCAGGGTGTCTGGGAAGAGCAGAGCCCCTTCTTTAAAAGTGGCCAGTCATTTACTTGTCTCCGTTCCCTCCCTAATTTGAGGCAACATGTCCAGATTTAAAAATGTGGCGTGTGTTGTCAATTCCTGTTGTCTTCAACCCTAATAAGTTGTTAAGTACTGTGCTCTTCAAAAAGTCATGTCCTGCATATCTCCTAAATCACCAGAAGGTGAGGCACCTCAAATTAGAGAGTGCATTCGAGAGGGTAGGTTTAAGTAATTACAAATTGGTTTGGGTTTTTTTTCCATTACAGCAAAAGAGGGGTATGAAGATTAAATCTGGCAGAGCTAGCTGGAACAGTTTAAGAAGTTACCATCACCAGCTGTTTATTGCTGTTCCTCTGCCAGAGGTTGCCTTCTTCTTCCACCCGCAGAGAGAGCGGGGTGAATGTAGACCTCAGCCACTGAAACGCACGGGCCAGCACCTTAGCTGAGAATTGCTTTCATTTTGTGTGCCTATGCAGCATGACACACAGGGAGTAAGAATCGAGGACTGCTGTATTCATAGTTTGGACAAACGCATACGTAAATGTTTGGGACTGACTAATTCTTACTTTTTATGAATACATGAGTAAAATGCATTGGAGTGTTCTGAATAATTATCCGTATTTAAATTTTAATGTAATAGCTCATGTGATTGTTTTTCCAGAAGCACACAGATGCAATTAATTTTAAAAATAACTTACTAGTAACAACCGCTAAACATGGTTGTGTTTTTTGTCCCTTACTTTCTAAGGTTTTTCAAACTAGTTTTTCTTCTCTTTGTTGTTTTGTTTTCCCATGGCAAATATTCAGACTCTGTGGACACAGACTTCATGCTGCTTGAGGGAGGAGATATAAAAATGATATTGTCCTTCAGAGAATCATAATGTGAACGAGAAAGAAGAAAACTCCCTTTGTGGTCTATTTGTGCATTACCAGGCAACCTTCCTATGCCTCAAGATCCTTCATGTTCAGATACATCATCCTTATACAATAGACAAATTGGATGAAATGTCAAATGTAAATTGTGCACACTTCAAATTTCTATTACTTCTAAAGTGATTTTAAAATAAAACAGGCCCATTGGGAGAGAAATTGTATGAGTATATTTGCTAATCCTAAACTGTAGTTTAAGAAAGATTTTTGGCAGGGGTGGCTGAACAGACATTTCTTGACATTGCTTTGGTTTTGGTTTTTTTATTAGACAATCGATCAGTAACAAGGCTCAACAGTAACCAGTTTTTCCTGTCTCTGAGTTAGATGTGTGATGCAAACCAGGGGACTTCACGTGGTTCTCCTTGCCCAAGTTGAACAGAAGATGTCAGAGTTAGGCCTGCTACTGGAAGCCATTTTCAACATAAAGAATGACAAAGCAATGACTTTCCAAAATTATTTAAAAAATTCTGCATTTTTTTACCAAACAAAACTATTTCTAGAGTATTAGTAATGCTTTCTCAGTTTGTTAAAATTACACTTTTACATAAGTAAATATAGAGTCCTTAATCTACACCTTCTCTTAGTATGAAACAAAGCATATTGTACAGGGGAAAAAAACTAGCATTCACTAGGAAAATACATACATAGTCTCCATAATCAAATTCTTCAAAAGAAACAAAAAGAAAAACTTACATGACATATACAGCTGTAAACACATATGGGTTGGTTGCAGAGCTGACCCCATTCAGAGCTGGACTAGATGACCTACTGAGGTCCTTTTCTACCTGAATTATCCTATGGTCCTGAAATCACAGCTCATGATTAACCATGTTTCTGATGCACATGCAGGCCACAAATCCCCAGTGTAAAATTTGAAAGCCACCAGTATCACCACTGCCCCCAGACCAGAACAGCAGAGTACACTCCATCCCCGAGTGGGATGTCTGTGGTGGAACTGCCTGACACTTGTCAGTGGGAAATTAATTTAAATTCATCACCACACTTGAAATACTTAGTAATTGCCTGCCTGCTTCACTACATGTTTTCAAAGGCTTGACCTTGGGAATTAATTTTCAGGTGGGTTCACACACCAGTCTCCCCATTTAAGTTTAGGAGTCCAAGCTCAGAGCCTGGACAGACATCCATGCTGCTGAGTGTACTACCATGCTTACATTTCTCATTTATGAGGCTAGTCTCACTGCCTCACCCTGGGGTAGAGGCAAGTCTCTCAAGTGGTCTATTCAAAGCATGTAATTTAGGGTCTTCTTCTGAATCTCCCCCTAACAGAGAATACCTTCATACAGAAAGTCTGTACCTATCAGCCTCCTAACGTCAGTACTTAAATTAGGTATCTAATATAGCCCATATAAACAGTTCTTCTCCACCCCTTCCAGTCATAATCCCTCTCCCCTTCACCTCCCTGCTCCCAAAGAAGAGGATGCTGCAGCCAGTCCATACCACGCACGGCCCTGCATCCACACCAGCCTTTCAGCTCAGACAGGAGTGTTTGTCACATAAATCTGATGACCATCAGGCACCACTGGAAGCTGTGCACCAGGAGCTGACTTGGTGCACACCGATCTGTAGTGGGAGTTCATTCCCCAGGACCTGACTAGATACAGACCAAAGCAAACCCCCCAAAATGCAGATGACATGGATGTTGAGTTCCCAGCACCATTTTGCTCTGGAGGTCAGCTCCTGCTGGGATGGGCTACTTGCTAATGCAGACATAGCCAGGACACGCTCCCCTGTTGAGCTAGCACAGCTATCTCTGTTGTGTCCCTGGTGACAGGTAAAGATGATATGGCTCCCCAGAGTTTTTGCATGAAGTACTGAATACTGAATCCGTTACCCCTCAGAAAACTGTAGGAATATCCTTGTTTATTCAGACATCGTGCTCTCTACAACTTGCCATGCCTTTCAGTGAATCCAATGAGCAATGATGTCTGATGCTAAAGGCAACTGAAGACACCCAGTAGCGGTACATTGTGTAAAAACTAACTAGTTCTCCACTATATAAAGTACACAGATGATGCTGGTCAGGAGCAAAGTTTCCTTACCCCAAAGCAAGGTGCAGTGTAGCTTTGAACTCCTTAAAAGTGAGAAACTGGAGCCTGTGGAGAGATACCAGACATGCAAACAGCTGACTGATAAGCATTTTAATAACAAGAAATTAATTATACATACCCTTTGCCAATGTAACATCTACACTAAAGTGGCAGTTGCACTAATAATTGCTATTTTTTGACAGGATCAAAGTGGTGGGAGTGTGGAGAAGAGTAAATAAAAGATATTGCAAGCAGACCTTCCAGGCCAAACACACAGCTCTTCCACTGATGCCAAATACTTTTTATATTCAGGTCTCCTTTTGTGCAGAAAGAAGACGACACCATCAAGGACATGCAGCTTGAGTGGAAACACATGAAAATAAGCTGATAGATTTGCCAACCATGTTATTGATAGAGCTGCAAACTCACATCCAAAAGCTTTCCACAGTGGGAGTAGGTGCAAAGGAACAAGCAGACAGACTGGAGTAGATTCACTGAGTGTCAGGTAACTGCGCCCAGCACAATCGAGCAGCGATTTCTGTGAGAGTAATGCAAAGCTCAGAGCTCCACTAAAAAGTTCAAAGAAGGAATAGATCTCCAGAGAACTGTAAAAATCCCTCATGGGCACCACCAATGTCTCCTACAGTTATCTGTCATCCTGGATGTGTAGAAATCCATAATAGAAACATTAAAATCAGTCTGAATGGAGAATGAATGGAAATACTTGTATGTGGGAGCACCAGATGAAAGTAAAGGTAGAAGGGATGTATGTTTTTAGCACCTAGTCTAGCAGGTCATCGAAGTCATGCCAGATACATGTGCAGCTTCTCAGTTCTGGAAAACAAAGGAGAGCCAAAACCAGGGCAGAGCAGAATGGGACTGGAGCCTCAAAACATCCAGAAAAAAAGAGGCAAAGGAGAAAGAATAAATCCCAGTGATGCCAGAGGTGGGATAGGAAGGAAAAAGAGAATAGGGTAATCGTTGACAACTCCTAAAAAGGGGTACATCCAAAACCAGAATGTGACCACCAGTCTAAAACCCCAAGAGATGTAAAGAGAAGGCACCAGGCAGCACCTCTTGTTCTGACTGTCAAGGAATTGGGAATCCAGGAACACTGGCCAGGATGTGTGGACCCAGGACTTGGGGCTTGGGAGCCTGTGGGCATGAGAGCATGAGCCAGCCAGGCCTGTTCTGCTGCAAAATAAAATTGCCTTCCCTGCCTGTAAGGTCTCAGCTTGAGCTCTGCTACATTGTTGCTGCAAGGCCACAACAGTATACTACGTTAATTAATGGAGAGGGGAATAAATAGACCAACATTTGGCATAGACGTTTTAAAAGGAAGTTTATTCAGGTTCCTGGATCCCACAGAAAGTACCGACTAATGTATGGAAGCAAACAGCTACAGTGAAAGCCAAACCCAAATCAGCCATTTCTTCACCCCTAGCAGCAATATACTGCAAAATTAAAAGGCTGATTAATGAAGATGACATTACGATAGGCAGCCCTTGCAGCTCTTACATAATTCAAAGGGTAAGTTGAGATACAGGGGTTGATAGCTTAAACGCACACTGACATGGAGCATGCTAAAGCAATAGTGGAAAGGAGCATTTATAAATGATGAAAACAAACCATTTCAACAGAGTGGTTCTTCACCAGAGTGGAAAATGCAGAACCATAACTGCTAGTGAAACACTGGTGTTAAAGGTGATGGGAACCAGAAGACACTTAGCTCAATGGCTGAAGAGGCTTCAGACCATCGGTGTGGGTTCAGGCAACCAGGGCCAGGAGCGAGCACTCGGTGCTCAGGGACTCACAGATGCCGGCGTTCAGATTTGGAAGCTTTTCCTGCGCAATTGGCCTCTGTCAGGGACAAAGAAGGCTACGGACCAGAGGTGTTTCTAGCTCCCACTACTCTCCTCAGCTCCAGAAAGCCTTCTTTTTAATGCGGTTTTCCTTGCTTATTCATTTTCTTCACATTTAACCTTACCAGAGATTTGTTTTGACTTTTGGGAGAAGGGGAGTAAGCTCAAGCAGGTGCATGGGGCTTAACTACAGCTTCAGTAGGCTTGGTTATATATGGGTATGTTAACAAAAAGGAAAAAAAGAAAGAAATTGCAAAAAAATGCAAGACAGCAAATATTTCAGTGTTAGGCCATATGTCCTTAATTATCTTTTGTACAAGTTACTGGAATCAGTCTGGAGATAAGAGTATTGAACTACTAAACCTGACAGTGAAACAAGTGAGACCTAACAATGGAATAAGTACGTACATTTTTAATGATTGTCTGTAATCCTCTTGTAACTCATCACTAAGTAATTCTTAATTTAAAAAAAAAAAAAAAGGTATTTAAAATTTCGATAAAGCCTGCCTGTAATGTGGTTCTGAGATGTTTCATTGGTCTGAGGTATTCTCAGATGGCTGACAGAGTGTCCGGTAGGGATTCAAAAGCATAAACAAGGCAAGAATGATTTTAGGATTCTTTTGTGTGTGTGTGTGTCTATCTATTTAGGTCCCTTTTGTCCTTCTGACAAAACTCACCTTTTTCAGGGTCCTCTTTTTCCACAGGTTTCCTCCTGTTTTGTCCAATGTCATCCACAGCCCCTTATTCACTCCACAGCATTTCCCCACACTGAATGTGTTTTTACAAAGCTTTCAGGGTTCCACACTTTTCCAACTGCTCATTTGGGGGAAATAAAACCCCTAGCTATTCGAACAATAACAAACCTCATGAAGTTAATTTTGTGTAAGAGAGGTGTGACAAATAAACAAGCAAAACTCCTCTTTTGAGTACCCAGGAAAAAATGTAGTTAAATTCCATAGGAATAAATGGAATTACTCCACATACAGACTCCTTCAAGAGGCCACAACCTGATTCCAAAATGGTTAGAGTAATGCTCAGTTATTCTGGGCACATGCCACCCTGGTATAAACAGCCATATAATGGTGAGTTCAGGAAATCTTTAGCCATTTTTATAGCGTGGACTTTTCCTCCCAACACATGGCTGACTGGTAACACCCAGTGGCAGCAGCAGGGACTGGGTGCATGGACTGCGCACAGTTTCCTTACAATATTAAACCAGGACATTGTCCTCAATCCCCAGATGTTCCCCGAACACAGCAGAGCTGTGTTTGAGCACACAGTGCACTTCTCCTTGCTCATTGCTCTCTGCCACCCATTACCAAAATTCAGTGCGCCTGCCCAGGCAGGTTGACCCAAGCACACTTACTAACGTAGGATGTACACCTGTCAGCTAGGTACTATATGTAAAGTATAAACCATAAAAGTCTCCCATGAAAAAAAGTCCAAGGAACACTGTGCCACAGAATGGAACCAGAAAGAGGATTTTATTACATAAAATATCAGACTTGCCTGTTTATTTTGCCTGAACTGAGTGAAGCATAAAAAGTAAACTGAGAATGTGGCTGATGAAAAGTGAAGTTGATTTTGAATTAAATGCATAAATTAATCACATTTTAAAATGTAACATTGAGGGTATTGGGTAATGAGAAGTAGAACTGCATTCACATCACCTGAATTTACTTATCTAAAAGCTAGGTGTCCAGTTAAAGGTGGTGTTGTGGGCTCCTTCTCCTATACTGCATAGGCTGTCACGCCTATGGGGGAGTTTGTCCTATTTCATTTTTCTCACCTATCTCAGCCTATGCTGCATGCCCCAGAGTGTGTAATTTCACTCAATTTCACTTTCTGAAGGTCCTTCTTTGCCGACTTCAGAAGAATCCCAAGCAGCTCTCTGAGAGTCATGCTTAACTCTAAAGTAAGATAAAATGAGCCTTACCCTCCTGCGCAATACCATGGACTCAAAAGTTATTGTCTGCCATCTTCATAATTTATTAGGAGTAGCTATAACACAGTTTTATTCTGGTAACCATGTGCATGACTGTGGCCCATAATCTACAGATGATAACATCCCACAGTTTGAAAACAAACCCTTTCAGTTTTTACAATAAATGTAAATGTACCTATTGCCTTCTAGTGAACCGAATAGAACCCACTCATGTACGTATCGGTCTCTATAACCCTAACTGCTTCTGCATTATTCATACACAGATTACTATCCATATATAGGCATATAAAAAAATGATTGCATTTGTATACCTTTACATTTAAGTGTCTCTGAATGTGAATAATATAAAGACAGCTTGCACAGTGTGGACTAGTAGCTTATAATTTGAGAGTATAAAAAAATGTGCCTAGTGTATCTTGTGTTTTTAAATAACAGCTGTTCCTCTATCTATGTGGCTTTATCTACCAACTAGCTTGTACTGTCAGGGATCCCTGAAAGAATATCAGCTTTACTTATGCTTTCTTTTTCTACAGTGGTGGTTTACAATATGGAAAATATTAAGGTGCATGGCGCATTTAATCAGCAATTTTGCAAGTGTTTTACTTATGTCAACAAAGAACAAATTGCTTTTAGCGTCTGGTATCTAGAATGCAGTATGCAGCATAAATTATTCAAATCAAAGCAACATAAATCTTTGTACAGAAAAGGTGAAGCTACAGAATTCATTGCTGTATGTTACAGCTTTGGATAGGACAATGACCTCTAATCAAAACTCCTCAATACAGTCCTTACACTTAAGATGCCAACTTGCCACTAAGGACCTGATTATCTATAAATTTATGGGAACCTGCAATAACTGGTGTTTGCCTCCTGACAATGTTTTCTGACACATATCAGGAGATTCAGCTGATCTGTGTTAGAGATTATTGTACAGAATCTGCAGTTTA
This sequence comes from Pandion haliaetus, assembly GCA_013401275.1. NCBI lineage: Eukaryota > Metazoa > Chordata > Aves > Accipitriformes > Pandionidae > Pandion > Pandion haliaetus. The sequence continues at coordinate 216,137 of VYZV01031116.1, read as the reverse complement.
TACGAGCAATGAGTAGACAGAAGGTCCATTTGAGACCTTTAGCTATAGAGAAGCACATAAGGAAAACTGTTTCCATAGAAACATGCCCCACAGCTGTAGTTAGTATAGGAAAAATAGTTTTATGATTATTTCAATGAAGTTCTACCTTTTGTTTTCAATGCAAGATGTATACAATAGGTTGTTTCATAGTGCAATCTCAGTGTAGCTAAGGTCTTACATGTGAAATTCACCCCATAGTGAAGGCCAGGACGTTTCTCTTATGTGTTCCTAAGAGTTTTATTAGATCATGTGCACAGTGTCCACAGCAGAATGATTTTTACATAAATGAGTCTTGCTTTTCAGTATTTATTCTCTATACAATAAATGCTTACTTTTACATTAACTCACAAAATTGCACAAAAATTTCTCAGAAATTCTAGATAAAAAGCAAAGGACCAGATAAACTTCCAGTAAATCCAGGAAAGGGATGTCCAGTGATTCCAGGAGGAGATGAGTCAGGCTGAAGGACAGCTATAGGAAAACAGAGGGTGGGCATTAATAATTTGCTAACAGTTTGGCAACATCTTCTTTCCATTCAGGTCATTTCCGATCTAGATGGAAAATTTCTAACCAGTTCCCTGGAAATGACAAGGTTGGTGCATCTCCAAGCTAGTTAATACAAGCCATTTTTAGGAGAGCTTTTGGTCCTGCTTCTTTGCTTGGCTGCAAAGGCACAAGGCAGTATCCATCTTGTGGTGGTAAGAAGACAGATCCGCATGTCCAGTTGAGATTTTTCTCCCTCTCATTTCAAAAGTGTTAACAAGGCTGCAAATTTCCCCTTCCTGCCTGGCACGAGCATGGACTTTATTAGCTGCTTCCATGTACATATGCAATGCACAGCGTAATATGATGCTTGGATTTTTTCTTAATGAGTTTGAAATTAGTATAGCAGAACTGCACCAAGTCACACTACGGGCTGGGAGATGCATGACTGACTAGGAGCTGGATTTTGTGTGTGAGTGAGTGAACAAGCCCAATAAACAAGGATTCAACACTGAATGTGTTGAAATCTGTTGCCATGTCAGCTGTGGCACAGGTTTTGTGTGTTTATGATAATAAGAGTGGTTATTTTGTTTACTCTGTCATTTCCAAACAGGATTGAAATCACATCCTCCTGGACAAATTTTGCTTGTGTACTTCATACCCGTGCAAAACCAACGCAAGTTGGACAGACATCTGTCTCAGCGTCTCTGAAAGGCACATTTTCGAGAAACCACGTTCTGTACAGTGAAGGAAGACAGAGCCAGATGAAAGATATTTAGACAGAAACATGTAATAGCTTAGAGGGAGGGAGCAAAGGTTCTCAAGTTAGATATGATCCCACGTACTGCTTAACAGAGCTGTGCTTCAGGGGCTCCATCTGCCCGCCAGTGGTCTCTGTATGATGCTAAGTGTTAAAGTTACGTGCTTAAGCTGGTGCTAAAAAGTAGATGTTGTCAGTACACCCAAATAACTCAGCCCTGCTTCAGAAGTGATGTCCTACAATCTACCAGCTCAATAAAAATCAGGTTCGTAAATCTTAGGCAACTGATGTGGAAACTGATTTTGGTGGAAAATGTAGCATTACTGCCATTTTAGGCAAGCAACTTCAAAATCTATCTCTTTGAATGGTAAGAAGAGGCAAGCAGTGGCTTCACATTTGCTAATTCTACAAAATCCCGGAATAGCACTATAGAAAAAGAAAAAAAAAAAAAATTGGGTAACATGTTGTGCACTATTTTAACAATAACATACTAAGACCATACCAGTATGAACTGGTTTGGCTACAGAGGATTTGAAAAAGTAGTTGAATAAAAAGTAACTTAATAAGCCACAGTACAATAAGATGTAACCAAATAATTCACATATACCGGACAAATAAACATACATGCCTCCAAAGCACCTCCAAGGAAAAGTTTCTTTCCAAAACAAAGATCACTAGCTTAGTAATTTTCTTTTCAAGTTTGCAATATGACCCATCTTGGCTTCCCAACAACTACAGCAAGGCTTCAAGAAGATTTTCCTCATAGCATTCAATTTGTTAACGGGATTTGCATGCACTCTTCCAAAGAAGTATCCAGAAAGTTGGCTTCATTGTTTGTGATGGCCAGACAAGGGGAAGAATAATTGTGTCATACAAAATCTATCCATGTTCTCCCCACAGAGACATAATTACATGTTCAAAACTTAGAGAGGTGGAAGAGCCAGCTCAGATTGCACCTAAGTCTGAAGGATTAATCTCTGTGTCAGTTCTAATGGTACAAAAGATCTGAGTGTAATTTCCTCTTCTGCCTTGTGGTGTACCAGATTGCAGAAGATTGCATGTATTATTTTAAGGTTTTCCAGAGAAAATTTCCCCGGGCTTCCCTACAAGGACTTTCAACCACAGTACAGTGTTTAAGGGGAAGGGCATTGGAAGAAACAGAAGCGGAGTACTTACAGAGTATAGGAAGCAAGTTTCAGAGCAGGCAGAGATGATAAAAGAGAGAGCAAATTCATGATGGTATCTGAAGATGACAGAGGAAATCTTGGCCTAGATGAAAGGAAAAGGCAAAATTCCCACTGACTCAGTGGAGCCCAGAGTTTACTCCAGGAGGGAAAATTGTGCTGAGAGGGAGAACTGTCAATGAAAAGCAGGAGTCTGAGCTATATCAGCAAGCTGAGTTGCCACATTTTCATACAAACTTGAATGCCATGAGCCAATACTGGTAGATGCACAGAAGAAGGGAGCTGCAGTGGAAAGTGTCAATGTAAACAAGTCTTGCTCCTGGCAGAATCAACAAATACAAAAATTTTGATAAAAGGTGAAAACAGAAAGAGCTTTGATTTGGGGGACTCTGGGTGCAGGCAAGGCATAAACTTGTCCTCGCTGTAAGCTGACAGGACTGAAGGAGCTGCGAGGTAACACTGCAAAGGGACCCAGCCTGCTCGGGAGCCTCAGCCATTGATCTGGGCATGGCTGAAACTTGTGTTCATCGTGAAGGAGCCAGATCTGCAGCCACGGCTGCTCCAGCCTAAATAGCTGCTCCGTCACAACAGAGATATCTTTGGCTGCTTGTTTTGGGGGGGGTTCATGGAGGGGGCCTTTGCCTTCTTTGTTTTCAGGAAAAGCATGAAGTGACTTTCCCCCCCTATATTTTACAAAAGAAAACGAAAAGAAGAAGGAGCTCTGTAAATGGGATAAAAAAGCAACAATTATTTCTAAGGCTTCTGAAATCAGTTCAAGCACTTAGGCAAAGCTAACACAGCTAGAGGCTTCTTAGAAAGCCACAGCAAAAGGGGACTTTACCCCCATCAGGCACATGTGACAGTCCCCCACCATGGAGAGAGATGGGAAACGGCCAACGAGTTTCGTGGTTCTCTCACCAAGCCTTCTCTTTGCTTTCTATTTTGACTGTATTGCAGGGGTCCATTTTAACGTGCTGGTTTTATTGTTTTGTTTTGGTTTTTATTTGTGGTGCTATCCAGTGCCTGACGGGAGAAGAGAGAGAGACTCGAGAAAGGCAAATCCATTTTGCATCAGTAACAAAACATCACATTTCTAAGGGAAGGAAAACAACTGCTTTTAAAAACAAGGCTGTGCTTGTTTGTCTGTTGGTTTGTACAGAACGGTTATCAAGCCAAAGGAGTCCTGGTGATCATGTTTTGCCAGCACAGACAGAACAAAGGATTATTAAAAATAATATAAACCGACAACATATGTTACCAGTATTAAAATTGATGCACATTCCTGTGTAGCGTAGGGGAAGCCAGCAGCCGGATTTTATCTTTAACAAAGTCAGAAAATAAAAGCAAATCTTTTCAGTCTTATTACCTCTAACAGGGAGGTATTTCTTTCTGTCTTCTTGGGGAGGAGAGGTTGGGGGAGCAAGCTTCTGTTTGGACAAAACTCAGTCAATCTCCATCTCCCTCCCCCCTCCCCCCAAAAAAAGTAGATCCAGCTTGACACAGGTACTGCTGCAAATATTTTCCCCACAGAAATGTTATGAACCAAAACCTGGAGCAAACAGATGACTGTCAAAAAGTAGCAGGATTGGACCTACCATCTTCAGACCCAGAAACCCATTTCATAAGACATTTTAATATCAGGTTGTCGGCTGAACCCAGGACACAGGTATTAAAACTTTTTCACAGCAGTGGCATGTAGACATTGCGGCCAGAAATTAAGGTCCTTTTGTCCCAGCCATGAGACAAATAATTGCACAGAAACCCACCCTTGTTTCAGAAAGCTCTCCCACCTAGCCTATGACTTCTGTACCACCACAAGCAGTTTGAAGCCATTCAAGGAGGTCTTTCCTCACGTCACCCCTTAACCGATGCTCACCTGGTCTTCTGCATGGTCTGGGAATCTTCAAATGAGCCCGGGTTTGCAGTTTTGCTCTATGCCTGACCTTATGGTTCCTGCAAAGTGAAGAAACTTGTTTGTAATGCTTGCACATTACATGGGGATGGCGCGCTGTCAACACATGCAGCGTTATGGACTGGAAAATCCAAATACAGTTTGCAAAGCCATTGGAGGTTTTCCACAAAGTACTTGCAAGGGCCTCTCCTAATTGAATTTGCCAAAATTCACATGAACTTAGATTTAATCCAATCAGTTCTACATCACATGTCTTTCAACATTGACAAAATATTTTTTTCTAATTGTGACTCTCTTATGGAACCAAATGAATCAGAAAGGGACTTAAATGAAAACCAGTTGAGATTGTTCTACACTTTAACCTTACATCTGTGCTTAATTAGGATGCTCAATTTCCCTAAACTCAAGTCATAAAATGGAAGTAATCTGTGGCCTGTTTGTCAGTCATTATAGGGCAGCAGACCTGCAAATCAAGGCAGGCTCAAATGCACAGGATCCTGTTCCACACGGCCATTGAAGGAAACATGGGAGATGTTATTGTGCTGCAGACTGGAAGGGATTCGGGAGAAAAGTTTGCCAAGAAAGACGCGTGTGAATGACCTGCGTGCTGAGAATGTGGCTGAGCCTTGAAAGAAGGGAGCAAATGAATGTGGAAAACATGTGTGATTATTTAAGGCTCCCCCATTCTGACCGCATGAGGCTCTTACGAAAGGCCTGATAATAACTGGTGCTGGACAATATCTTCAGCCACAGAAAAGGCAGCAGCCTCCTCCTCAAATCAAAACTGCTCTCTTAGGAGTGCCAGCACCTTCGGCTGGTGTAACCTCTTAGGGTGCAATTTTGGGATGTTACAAGGTCCTCAGTGGCCCCGCTGCTTCCCCGGCCCTGCTCTCTGGTCCTGGTCCTGCACACCATGTGGGTCATCCATCCTTCCCTCCCGGTGCAGTCATGTGAGGTGCTTGCTGTAGAGCCAAGCAAGAAGAACTCCCCACAACCCCAGGTGCCCCTTTCCAAGGGCTTTTCTAAGGACCTGGATCATTTCCCTGGCTCAGTTTCATAGCCCAGCCCCACACGCTGTGGCACCAGCTGAAACTGCAGCAAGGGAGGGCTGGCATCTCCCGGAGAGGCTTTGGCACTGGCAGCGCTGCCCCGTGGAGTGACGCCCTCGAACACCTTGTCTCCTTGCAGCCAGCAAAAGTAGCTGCAATTAACCCACATCCTTAAAAGTGTGAGAAAGGCTTGTCATCTAGAGTTGTTAAAGATGCACTATCCGGGGCTATGGCAAATCACTGGAGGAACAATAAAACCCTACCCCACACACCAAGGTCTGTCATCATTCATTTCAAACATGCACTTCAGAGTGTTGCTGTTATGTTGGTTTTTGACATCTTGAGATCTGCATGAGAAATCCCTGTGGAGGTGCTGTAAATCCATATCTACAGCAGTAAGTTTTCATTGCATCAGTGTTATTAAATATATATATACACTTATATATATATTATTTGGCAATGCTGAATGAACAATTGGCCTTTAACTCCTCCTAGACTATTAGGTCGTACTATAGGTCAGTGAAAAAGTAATTTTCCCTAGATTCGTAATAAGGTCTGGGATTTGACCTATGACCCCAATGTCACAAGGTATTCATTATCTCCACACAGATGATATACAGGCAAAGAAACATATATTTTTTATAGAACTGGAAGAACTATATTTGATGGATACATTTAATTAGATGGATTTTATTACCTGGATAAACTCAATTAGCAGACCTCATTAATTTTGAAAATGTAACTTATTTACATTGAGTTATTCTTCTTGTGGCCATTAGCATTCAAAACATAAACTTGAGCTCAGGGCACAGTTGAATTTTTTTGGTTCAGTGGCCAAATGAAAAAAAAAACCAAACATAAGAGAGAGGAAAAAAATCTTCTAAGCAGAACAGAAAGCTTATTTTGTGTCAATACAGAACGCTTAATTTAAACTGTAACTAAATTTTTTTTCCTGGTTCTTAAGATTTTTTTTTCCTTCATTCTTAAAAAATATTAACCAACATTCAAAATGTTATTTCCTAACAAGAAGCTGAAATGTTTTGCTTCCAAAGCAATAGAAACTAGCACTTTATCTTTTTGGGGTGGGGAGGTTGTTTGCTTTGTCTTAATTTAGTAAATAGTTTCAATCTCCTGCCTCTGGACTCAAGAAACAATTTCACTAGTCCGTGAAAACATTCCACTCCCACTGAGTACCCCTATTTACAGGAAAATATTAGTGACATGTAATAAGCAGAATGTAAAGGGCTAAAGACATAATTGAAAAGTGTCTGCATAAAATACACCCATATCAAAACATACCTGTTGCAAGAGTTTTTGAGAGGTAAAGGACTAGTCTGTGAGCCACTTATCCATACAATATCATCTCTCTGCTGACTCCCAGGTGCAATTCTGCCACAGCCACAAATATCCACCCCCTGTATGGCAGATGCCTCTCTCCCCATCAAAAAAGGGGAGCGAGAGGCCATCAGCAGAAGATGGGGGTCATTTCCTAATATTAGGCTTCTGAAAATTGGATCCCCAGCTCAAGCTATGCTTGGAGAAAGACAGACCTCTACCTGAGACTGAGCCACTGGACACCGCAGGGCAGGAGCTGGACGTGGGTGGGAAGGGTGACTTGCCTCCTGGGGTCCCTGCTGCTGCCTCTGGTGAAGCAGGAGCCCAGGCAACGTGCCCAGACCAGGTGTCTCACATGTGTGCAATTCGAGTTAGGTGAGGTGAACCCCAACCACCTGCATCCTGGGAAGCATTAGCAATGATCGTGTTAGCCCAGAGCTAAATATTTGGGATGAAGCTCCCTCAAGCTCATTTCACCCAGTTCCTGCAGCCCAGAGCTGCTGTGAGCAGCAAGGCGGGAGCCCCTCAGCACAGGGAAAGCTCCCAGGGATATAAGAGGTCTGATTATGGCTATATCGGGAAGAAAGGGGCATAGGAGAATGGTGTTCCTGCGATCTCCCAGTGCAGAGCCCCTCCTCTGAGGGCTTCTCCAGGTAACTGTAGTTTAGAACAGCCATAAGGTTTTAGTGGCCACTGGCTTGGCTCAGGACTGGTGGCGGGGTGACAATGCAGCATGAATAACCACCCCACTGATGCTGAGGATCCAGCCGCTAGAGCAAGGTCCACTATTATTGTTAGCATCACGAAGTATCTTTTATTTTGAGACTGAACTACTTGTGTGTCTGTCCAATGAATTCCTGTTAAAAGACTGAACCTGCTAGGGGATAAAAATCCATTACAAGTGAGAAGCAATTTACAGTAGAGAATTGACCTATAAAACCAACTCATTTCCATTGCACTAATCCAAAACATATTTCAGAAAATAGGTCTGCACTCCAAAATAGGTCTTGTTAAATAACCGACCTGTTAAAATTATGGGCTTAGTGCAGCAAGCCTGTATATTTTAACAGGATTTTCATGTGTTGGGCCATAGTCCTAGGAAATTTTCTGAGAAAGTGACCTCACTCCTCAAAAAGTGGTTGGAGATTTAAAAGCAAGGCACATCCCTGGGACTTCAGAGCGAGCAGCCTACAAGGCTCCCTGCCTCTCAGACTTCTTCCCCTCCTGCTCATTTCTGTATCGCCTCTCATACTGTCCCTTACACCTGGAACATTTTGGCTTCTTCCTATCTGCCAAATATTTTCCCTTCTCCATTTCAAATTCCTCCTTAACTCACTAACTCACTTCCTCCTGACTTCTTGGACCTGAGGCCCCTGTTCTCCCACATTGAATCTCCCTCACTTAGGGGAGAAAGCCAGACGGCCAGCGCGTGTGCTCTGCAGTCGCCCCGTGAAGCCCGGGAGACGTGCACAGATGTACGGTGACTTGGCGGATGACTCCCTCCTGTCAGGACAGGAGCATCTCACATTATCCGAGAGCATGCCTCTTTTTTTTCAGGACTGGCCCACAGTACTTGAACTGGGATCCTCCAGTGCTTGCGTGGGAGAAGTCAGAGGCTTGGAGAGGGGAAGAGCAGCATCCAACTTTTCAGGAAAGCCAACTTCAATTCCTGAGGGCTCCATGTCCTGTTCTGGAGCCCACTGAACTCCATGAAAGGAATTCAGTGGGCTTTCAATCACCTGTGGCTAGAGGGTTGCATCTCGGCAGAGAAAAAATGAGGTGCTCTTGTGTAAAAGAATTCTGCCCCCAATAACCTATTTCAGTGGAAAACATCTCCATGAGTTGGGGAGGTTCACAGCAACCACTGGGAAGACCCTGAGTGCTTGTGCTTTTTTTTTTTCTACTGGTATAGAAATGCAACTTCAACTTAAGTCCACTCCTATTATTAAGTATGTCAAGAGAATGAGAACTGGAGCAAAAATAGAACTAATAAATATTTTTTCCTCTTCCTACCCTCCTGCTTCCAGATGTTGCTGTCATGAGTACACAAGATTTATTTAAAATGGTAAATGTGAACAATTTCACAACAAAACAATTCATAACTGTGACAGATTACTTCATAGCAAACTATTTTATTAGCATACAGGTAGTAGCACAAGGGTCAGATTCAGCAAAGGCTTCTATCTCAGCCTTGTCTCTGTCCACTGTCACTCAGCCACTCCTCCCATTCAGCAGCGGGCCCACATTTCCCTTGTTCATCCTTTTACTACCAATGTAGCTGTAGAAACCCTTCGTATTACCCTTGATGTCACTTGGGAGCATTAACTCTAGGCAAGGTTTGGTTTCCCTGACACCACCCCTACATGCCTGGGCAATATATCTAAATTCCTCGTTCATAGCACGTCCCTGCTTTCACCTGCTGTATGATGCCTTTTTGCCTTGGAGGTCCTCATGAGCTCTCTGCTTACTCAAAGCAGTCTCATGATAAGCTTGCTTGTCTTCATGAGTACCAGAATGGACTGTTCTTGTGCTTGGAGCATGCTGCCCTTGAAGGCCTGGCAGCTTCCCTGAGCTCCTTTGCCTTTCAAAGCTGTGTCCCCTGAGATCCCACCTACCACTTACCTAAATGAGCTGAAATCTGCTGAAGTCCAGGGTCTGCTCTCTACTACTCTCCTTCCTCGCTCCCTCCAGGATCTCACACCCCAGCATTTCATGGTGACTACAGCCAAGGCTGATGCCAATTCCCACATCCCCAACCTCCTCTTCCTTGTCAGTGAATAGCAGATACCGCTGTGGGTCAACCCTGGTTGGCCCACCCAGTTCCTGTTTCAAGAAGTTATCCGTGACGCCCTCCAGAAACCTCCTGGACTGCTGGTGTCCCGGCATGCTGCTCTTCCAGCAGATGTCAGGGAGGTTAAACTCCGCCATGAGAACCAGCATCTGTGTTTCAGAGGCTTCCTCCAGTGCTTTGAAGAAGGCTTCATCTACATGTTCACCCTCATGGTACATCTGTAATACCCTCCCATCATGCTAACCCCCTAACAGGCTCTCCACCAGCCCATCATCTGTCTCAGTGAACAGCTCCTTGTACCTGGGCTGCTCCTTCACAGAGACAGCAAGGCCCTTGGCCCCTCATCTTCCCTGCCGGTCCCTCCTGGAGAGCCGGTACTTGTCCCTCGCAGCCAGCCCAGGTGTGCAAGTGTCTGGGTTTCAGCTGGGATGGAGTTAATTGTCTTCCAGTAGCTGGTATAGTGCTATGTTTTTGAGCTAAGTATGAGAAGAACGTTGATAACACACTGATGTTTTCAGTTGTTGCTAAGTCATGTTTAGTCTAAAGTCAAGGATTTTTCAGCTTCTGATGCCCAGCCAGCAAGAAGGCTGGAGGGGCACAAGAAATTGGGAGGGGACACAGCCAGGACAGCTGACCCCAGCTGGCCAAAGGGGTATTCCATACCATGTGATGTCACGTCTAGCATATAAACTGGGGCGAGTGGGGGCAGGGGGATCACAGTCGGTTGGCGGGTAGTGAGCAATTGCATTGTACATCACTTGCATATTCCAATCCTTTAATTATTACTATTGTCATTTTATTAGTGTTGTCATTATCATGTCAACATGTGTCTTCTTTTCTGTTCTATTAAACTGTTCTTACCTCAACCCATGAATTTTACTTTTTTTTTCCAATTCTCTCCCCCACCCCACTGGGTGGGGGGAAGTGAGTGAGCTGCTACGTGGTGCTTAGTTGCTGGCTGGGGTTAAACCACGACAGCAAGCTGGCCCACCACTTCTCAGTTATTCCAACAACATTGTAGTTAAGTACAAAAACCTCCCAGTTTTCAGTCTTGTTACAGCATCTTGGAGCCTGTTCATTTTTAGGTCTGTCCCTGCAAAAGGGGCTCAGGAAACAGAAAACCCTGCATTCTTTAGGTATGACAAGAGGACACAGCACCAGCCACAGCTTTTGGCGCAAACAGCTGCCCTCTGCCTTGCAGAAAGCATAGATGTTACTGAGCAAAAGCAGCAGCAGGGTTAGTTCCTGGGACAGGGGGATTCTGCTGGGGTCTGCCCATGACTGTGCCAAGATGGACCCGTTCTCCTTGCAGCTCCCCCAACAGCTCTGTCGTGGCCTTCCTCCTGGCAAGGGGGATCAGGATGGCAGCAGGGTGTGTAAAGCCAGAGAGGTCCAGGAATTCTCAGAGGCAGCTGGAGATACCATTCACTGCTAAATGAGGGTCTGGGGCCGAATAATTCAAAGCTGAACAGGCTGCGGGAGTCAGCAGAGACCTTGCAGAGGAGCACAGGGCCCACTATCAAACCACTGTCTCCTCCACGCTCCAAAGCGTACAGTACACCTCTCTATCAAAAAGCTCTGAACTCCTCATCCTTTCAAATGGCTAACAAATGTGTTTGATCATATGGTAAAGCAGATTTTCATACGTTGACAAAGCCTTGTTAATCAGGAGAGCAGGGCTCTATCTACAGAATATACAAGGAGAAATTTCATCACCTCATTAGAAAAATAAATTAGTGTCTGTTCTGAGATTGTGGCATGGGCAAAACATATCCTCATATGGTATAAACACTTGGTGAAATGAGCTTCATAACTTTACCATGACTTCACCACTCGAGAGTGAAGTGGCTGTCCCAAAGTAACACAAAACTTTATGCTACCCTAGGGCATGTTCTACCTCTCTCTTCTTCTTGTGATGATCTCCATCAACCATCAGATCATGTAATTTAATGTAGCACAAAATCTGAACCTCTTGACACAGATTCCCCTCCTGCACCCAAGGAGGGACAGCTCTAATTTATACCAGATGGCTTCAGACTATAAGAAACCCTGTGCCAGCTGAGGGCTAGCCAAGCACAGGTGTGTCCCACCCTATCCCAAAATGCCTTTTCCTATTCTCCTTCTTTCCACCCAGGGAGGAGCAGATGTGGGAGGGAGCTGGCAACACTGCTCTGCACCAGCTGAGAATGATGCCAAGCCCCAGTTAAAGCACTCAGGGGTCACATCTGAGGCATTCTGTACAGAGGTGAAAGGAAAAAGAATCTGCTCTTTTACTTCAAGAGTAACAAATCAAGGGGAAAAAGAAAACAGCAAACTTTAGAATTAAATGCATGAGAATGTTTAATATATTGCCAGAATGTTGATGAAAATGAAGAAGTAGATTCCAAGGAATCTAGAGAAAATGATCCCTTTGAGTCAAACATTAATAAAAGTCTGCAGTGATACAGAGATGATCTCATGCTCATGGTTATTTCCCATTTGCAACTTTTTTTTTCTTGGTATAGTTTTTTTTGTGTTTTGGTTTTGTTTTTTTTTTACTCCCAGATGTTGTAAAGTTAATTACACAATCACTTGTGTATTACAAAAGAATGAATAAAGAATACTGGATACACATGAGTCATTACAGTGTAGCACAGAATGAAGGAAAATGATCTTCAGAAAAAGGCAATTTATACATAGTATCAGAGCTGAAATTCTTCAGCCAGATCCTGCTTTTTGCAAGGGAGAAATTTTCAGCTCAGGCTGAAAATTGCTGGGAGCTTACTTTGTGCACAAGCTGCAAGAGCAGTACAACCCCAGCCGGAAAGTAATGCTTGCCAATGAAGGGTGGTATAAATACAAACACATCTAGAGGAAAGTCTTTTGCAGACCAGTATGTCATAAACCCTCTATTCGTTGTGCTTCATTGTCCCACATGCAAGGCAATATGTAAGGAGCCATGTTCTTTAAGGCCCACTTGTTTTGGGAAACACATGCACTTAAGTACCATTGGCATTCACACAACCCATCTCTGCAGTGCATAGCTGTGTCATTAGCCTGGTGCTGGTGATATATTGAGTGACTCAGCATGACTGCGAATTTGCAGGATGTGCACATGTAAATATGGGTGTGCGGGTTCACAGTAATGTTTGGAAAGTGTAGGCATTCCTCCCCCTTTTAAAAAGCAATGCATTAAAAGTTATTTAAAAGTACTTGGAACTGGCTTCAAGACATGAATCAAGCTCCTTAGCCAGCTCTTCCGAAAACATCCAAAAATATTCTGGTCCACTTCCTCCCTGGAAAGAGTATACCTGTGGGCAGAGACCAAAGAGATCAGCCACTAACTTATTTACTTTAAAGAAAACACCATGCCAATTGAAAGGCAATCAGCCATCCTGGTTTGGGCTATGCTATACACCGATTTGCAGCTGTAGCACATGACTGAGCCTCTTCCACAAAGGTCACAACCACGCAGGTCACTAAATACCTGTCAGAGCAGAGAGGACACGATTCTCATGCTGGAATGTGGTGTCACCTCCCATCGATGGTAAAGGTGCTTGGGTGCAAACACTGAAAGAGACGACAGACTTAATTCAAGGCAAATTCTGGAGACAGACAACATGGACCTGACAGTAGCATCTGGCCTTTGGTGATAGCATTAAAATGAGGAGATACTTTGTCTAATAAGTACTGGTGAAAGCCAAGGGATTTCTAGAAAATAATAACTCATAGATTCAGAGAACTGGAGGCACAGAGTTTTTCTTGTCATTTCATTTCTCAACAACCATTTTCCCAGCTTTCTCCTGACTTTCTTCTGAAGACTAACGGGTCATCTTTTGGCACAGAGGATGGCAGTTCACTACCTCTGACTATCTGAAGTTGACTCTTCGACTGTGCCACAAGGGCTTGGGGGATTACTTTGTAAAACAGATTTTTTTAAAATACTTCCTACTAGGTTTGTCAGGTGGTGAGACATTTTATTAGCTTTGTTGCTATGAATTTTTCAGGCCAATGAGGAATATTCATTCCTAAGGGGTTTAAAATAATAAAATTGTAAAATGAAAAGCTGTAACAAGTGCTTCTTCTCTTGATCGCTATGGTTTTAGAACTGAATCTCATCCTGTGACTAATCCTGACTTTTTCTTCTTTTGGAAGTACTTACTTTTGCCTTTGTTGCACTGTGGTTTTTAAAGCCCTGACACCTGGAATCCTGTGAATATGTAGGAAACCAAATTTCATCACAAAACCAAAATGAAATTCTCCAAGTGTTATATAAAGAAACATAAACCTGTGATTGATGTAGATTCCTAAACTGACCAGTTTTAGAGCCAAGAGGGATTGTTGTGATTGTCTCACTACTTCCTGTATAATTGAGCCCCTAGAAATTCCTGTTTCAAGATTAAAAGCTGTGCTGACAGCAGAGCAGCTCTTTTTAAAAAGTGTTTCATTTTTATTTAAAAATCTCCATTAATGGAGAATCCAGCACAATCTTGTATAAATCATTCCAAATGATTAATTATCCTTGCTGTTAAGAATATGCACCTTCTTTTTTGGCCTGAATTTGCCTCACTTCTGTTTCCAGCCATTGGTCTTATTAGTCACTGTACCTTTGTCTGCTAGGCTGAAAAGCCCTGTATTACCTAAATCTTTTCCTTGTAGAGATACTTATGGGCTATGATCAAGTCACTGTTAACCTTCTCTCTTGGAAGTTACTTAAATCTTTTCCTCTTATTTATCTTTTAATTATTCTCAGAGCTCCTCTCTGAACTCATGCCAATTTTTTTTACATCCGTCCTTGATTTTGGGCAGTGGATCTGGACACAGGACCCCAGCAAGCACAGTGCCAGTACAGAGAACAGTGGAAATAGTCCCATGCTCTATTCCTTTTTTTTGTACTGGCAGCAACTGATTAGCCCTGCTGGCTGTAGTGTCATGCTGGGAGTTCATGCTCAGGTGATTTTCATCCTGACCACAAATACCATTTCCAAAATTTTCTGCTTCCCCAGGCAGAGCTCCCCTGGAAGTGCAACCTGCCTGTGTTGTTCCCAGACTGGTCATTTCACATTCAGCCACCCCAAAATACTTCTCACTTGACCAGGTCCAGCACTTTCTCTCTGTGTCAGTGACTATCTCCAAATTGTTATCTCAGCTGTGGGGATCTCCATCTGTGACCCTTAAGTTCTTGTTAAAAATGGGAAACAGCAAGAAAACCAAAAAACAGGGAACGTACCTTCTTGATGGAGGGTCCCTGTCTACAGTCAGGTTTGGATGCACCATTGAATTCAGTTTCAGTCTCTTTAATGTGTGACATTGATTTTATAACATTGTGCTTTGTTATTCAAGATATGTGGTCCCATATGCAATAATGTTGGAATTTTATTACATTGCAAATACTATTACTTCTATCAACTGAAGTTGTAATCACATTAAAACTTATCCTGAGCTAGTCTGACAAGATTCTTCTATAAATAATTATTAATGATATTTCCTTCCTTTAAATGATTATTAATCTGGTCCTGTATCTGCTATTCCACTACTTTGTCAGGGAATGCTATCAGTCAGTTTTGGTTACTTGAAGTATCTCTTCTAAATATGGGTGCATCTGCTTTTTTTTCTGAAGCCTTACCATTTCCCAGAATTTGCTGAAACTCAACATTAATGATCCACCATGCTTCTCAGCTCACAGCCTGAAACTCTTGGACATGATAATTTGAAAAGGTCCTATTTTGGTATCTGTAATTTAAGACCATCTTTAGCCACTGTGGAAGGGGGATATATTTTATCATTATTGCATGACTTAAATACATTCTTTGTTTTCTCCTTCTCTCTTCCTCCAGGCACAGTATAGAAAGGTTTATTGAATATTTCAACCTCTTATCAACAGATCTGTGATGTCTAACTAGTTAGTGAGACAACACTTTTATTGAGATTCTTTTTGCTCTTTAAATACTCAAAAACTCCTTCCACTGCCTTACATTCTGCTAGCTCTAACTTTCCCTTTGTATCCTTTTACTTCCCTCATCAATTTTCTTAATTTCATAATTTATCCTTACTTCTATCCACTTTTCTTTTTTCTGTATACTGTTTTTTAACTGCTATGCATGCTTTCTCTTCACATATGCACCTGGCTGTTTTTTAGCCTTCTTTCTTAACTTTAGCTCTTGGATAATTTATAAAACATTATAAAAGAATTCAATCTTTCATATTTTACCATTTAGTTCTTCCAAGCTGACTCATGTCTTAGTTATTCCAGTTTTGTAAAACTGGACTCTTAGAAACTCTAAGTAAATATATTACTGATGTGAACTTTATGTGGTTTGCATAAACAGATGTAGTCAATCTGAGCCTAAACAACCACTGACTTCTAGTTCTCATCTCAGCTTCTATCCATCTGTCAAGATGAGGCCCAATCCTGAATTGTTCTGTGTTGGTTGCCACCCTTTCTGAGCTAGAAAATTGTTATCTACAATTTTGCAAAATTTGAAGGGTATCTTAATACTTGGCAGCATGAAACTTCCAACACAAGTCATTCGGACTGAATTCCTCCATGATAGCAGAGCTTTTCTTTTTCTACACCTGATAGATGGGTGCTTAAGCAGCCAGTCATCCTGCTCTCTAGTGTGACTTGATGGGCAGCAATAGGCACCAGCAGCCCTCCGTCTTCCGCTTTATATTTTGGAACAGCAGCCCATAGGCATTTAAGAGCACTTGGCAATGATTCAGAGACAGCTGATGCCATTTTCAATGTAGACTGCTATTCTCTGTCCTTTTATCCTAATTTGATCAGCCCTTGAAAAAATGTTTCGTACCACTGATTTTAACCTTGCAATCATGCCAATTTTCCTTCCTGTTGCTTATAATACCAAGTGGAGTGTTTGTGCACCAATGAGTGAGCAAGCCCCTTTCCTTTTGCTTATTACTGGGCTCCTTGTAATCCTTGAAGGCAATTAGAGACTTTTCTTCAGTTCTCTGGCACCTTGATTAATTTTGTTCTGGGTGTCTTGATTTTTCGGCTTTCTCCCTCCTTTGCCACCATGCCCTTTTGTTGTTGTTTAGTTCAATACCTTTCAGACCAGTCTAAGCAGACTGTATCTCAGAAAACTACTTTCCATCTGCTATGATTACTTCTTCTGAGACTAGTTAACCTCCCTTTCCTCCCCCCTCCACGAGAGAGACAAAAATTCCCTTGAAGGAAAACACTCTGCTCATTTCCATTTGTCTCACCAGCAGCTTGCTTCTGGACACCGCTTGGGTGCATCTTCAGTCTGTCTGTGGTCTCTGGAGCTGCTGCCAACCGGTGGGACATCACATAGTGCTGGGTCACGTGTGCTAGGCATGGCACAGGCAGCAGGGCTGAGGCAGTAAGAGCCTTCCCTGGCAGAACATTCTCCTCCACTGACATCCAACCCATCCAGCTCCACTCTAATCTGGCTCTTTTTAAAAGAAAGTGGGACTTTGCACCCTCTGATTTCATAGAAGTATAAGGGTAAGACTTAACGCCCTGGCCATCAAGAATTACTGTCATGTCAGGTTACCTATATCACCTATTGTGCTGGACCAGGGAGATGAGGATGTGGGGAGCAATCAGGGCTCAGCTGATACAGCAGGGCACTGGGCTTCTCAGAGCCTTCAGAGAGCAGTTAAGGGTCCACAAGCTCATTCCTTCCCAAGCGAGCTCCCCATCTGGTTGTTAACCAGCAGGATCCCCGGCTTCTCGGTGGGGGTCTCTGGGAACACCACATACAGGGATGCTGGGTTGCCCTCTAGGATTTAGGTAGCCCAAGTCCTCCCTGAAATGTATAGTGCAAGTTCAAACATAGCTAGAATATAGACTCAATCCCCTCATTTTCCTCACAGGGCTGTAGAAGAGATTGATTCAGCAGAAAGACAGAATGGTTCGTGTGTCTCCAGGCAACTTTATGGCCTATCTTGTGTAGGATGAAAGGTTGAAATCCCAATGCTTTTGCAGCCTAACAGATCACACTGGTGTAATGGACATTCCTTGCTAGGTATTTATGGAGCACAGCAGGTCTAATTGAGACCTTCCTTAGCGTGCAGGAAGTTTTATTCCTTTTTGGTTCACCTACACAACAGTCAGCATGTACCCTAAGATCATTCTTCCACTTTTATTTGTTTCCATTCTGCTATTTATCCATTTAACATCATCCCATACCACCTTCTATGTGCTGCTGTAAGAATTGCTGGGCTTTACTGGTTGTCACTGACTTTCCTGCCAAGCAGAGTTGAATCCCAGATACTTCTTGCCCTCTTTGTTTTGTTTGGGTTTTTTTTTTCATACATTGATTATATCAGTAGAGTGAAGGAAAGTATTACAGGGAGAGACAGTGTGGTAAGAGAGGCATTGGAAGGGAAGTCAGCATATATTTGTGCTGTCAGCTTTAATGCATCATTTGTTGACTCTGTATATTTTATGTGGTCCAGAAATAGTTTCTGCATACCTTGTCCATCTTCTGTTTTATCCTGCAATTGGGATGTTTGTGTTTCATGTTCTTTATTGAATTTAGACTCCTTTCTTTGATTCTTGGGATGGATGCTTGTTTCCCAAGTCTGACGATTGCAGGGGGCCTGTGGAACGGTGAATTCTTTCTCCCAACAGGACTTTTTCTATAGTATTAGATGAGCTGATCATAATAATGCTATTTCACCTTTCCAATTGTGTTTAGTAATTTCTTTCCAGAAACTGCACAGCACAGCCAGCTCCAGAGCAGAGAAGGGGTGATTTTGCAGTCTAAAGACTGACAAACCCTACTTGTCACACACACAGACAGATCCCTTTAGTCATTAAAAACTGCTGCTCTGTCTCTTTTTAAATAGGGAATGAGGACTGGGACAGGAGGAGGTTTCAGGAAGTGAAACCATGAAAGTGCTTCTTCCCCAAATGACGTTAAAACCTCAGCAAAAAGATATTGGGGAAAAAAAACCCCAAACCTTTTCCTTCTCCAACTCTTTGGAGAGCCCCTCACACAGAGATTAACAGCAATGCTGTATGACCTGTGTCTTATGTACACTTTCACCTGTCTTTTTCAAGGCTATCTATTCATGGTTTTAACATATCATTTTACAGAGGCAGAAACAGAGGCAAGGAGAACATACGGATTTTTCTACACTTTATACAACAGAGCCAAAATATAGCTTTAATTTTCCAAAGTCTCCTATAAGATGGTCAAATTGCACACCTTAGTACTTGTACTATTCAAATACCAAAAACCACTGTCAGCTCTGCACATGAGCAATGGGGCAGAGCGGCACAGGTTATCTTAAGAGCACCAGCCCAGACCCCTGTGTTAAATGTCTGTTTCTGTGTTTGCCAGCAGTCATGACACTTCAACATGAACACCAGACCCAGTTCAGGTAACAGAAATACGTTCCAGCTCCTGGAAAACAAGGCAAGTGTTTGGAAAACTAACGGTGGGGGCAAAGTGGGTTGACCAAGTACCTACAAGGATTTTTTGGATTTTCTTTTTTTAATTGATGGAAAAATTACATGTTTATTCTTAAGGGGCTGAGTGTTTCAAGCCCAGCAAAACCAACACAACGAGAAACTGCTGGGTGATGCAGCTCACAAAATTACCATATGAGACTGAAATTCAGAAAAGTTGCCTGTACTGTACTTACAGTGCCCCAGTGGAGAGCTGTTGACTGGGGTAACACAGCTTAACAGACATCATGTAAGCGACTGGTTTGTAAGCCACCATAGGCAGAGCAAATGTATTTGTCCCTTTCAGGAAAGCGCTAGAAGAAGAGGAGCAATGATTTTCCTTTGCATTTCAGACATAGTCGCATCAGTCAGGTGTTGCTATGCAGCTTCTGTTGGATGAATCCTGCATAAGCACGTGTGGAGGAAGCTGCCTGCAGGATAGATATCCTGGCCGCAGAGAAAAATTTCAGAAATTGATTTTGTTTTGTCTTGCTCTCTAACTGGTGGACCTTAAGAAGATACCTTGAAATGCTCATAGACTGAAGTGGAAAGAAAGAGTGAAGTGGGTAACATTTATGCCTGCAAAGGAAAAGCAAAAGAGTAACAGATGTCAGCTGTGGAAGTTGTGGACTACCTTTTCACATCCTTTGAAATACATGAGTAGCTGCTACATGTATGGACATCTAGGTAACCAAGAGAAGGAAACCATGCAGGAACTGAATGAACACAGCAGAAACCCATCACCAGCAGAAGCTGGGGAATAAGAGTTGGAGCCAAGGCGACGGGTCCGTAGTCCCTCCTCTCCTTTTGATGCGCTGTCTGACCCTGTAGAGATTAATGCCAGAACCCCACAGACACCTAAGTGCTCACTTCCACTGATTCAGTAATCTGGAATCTGGTAAAGCCTCACAGACCCATGGTTTTCTTCTGCTGTATTTAATAGGAGCACAAAGAAACTCAGCACAAGTGTTGTAGAAGTTGCTCAGAATTTAGAAAGAGCTTCCAGATATGGTAGATTTCCTCAGCAGGAAAAAATATAGCCCTAAATTGCCAATATGCCACTTTAAAATGAGGTAATTTGGAGGTTTTCTTGATTCTCACAATCCTTTGAAGCAACTAAGCAAGATGTGCATTATCAACAAAACAAGAAACAATGTGGGAGGAAAGAAAACATATTATCTATAGACACCATAAAAAAAATAATATGACACTGAAATGACCATCCATTATAGTTTACTGTTTGCAAATACACTTATGGAATAAATTCTCATTAAAAGGAAAAAAAAGGAGGGAGAAGAGGAATAATTGCCATTATGTGTCTGAGAGAGTGTTTTTCCATTAGCTGCAATTAATACAGTAATGGTAAATGAAAATAATTTCCCATTTTGCACTTATTGTGAAGAAACATTAAAGAGAAAAAAAAAAGTGAAATGAAAGAAAACCAAAGCGTAATAATTCATATATATTGATGATTCTGTATAATCTCTGACCTGATCGATCATCATGAGGTTTTGGTTTTATTTAATTAGCGTATGGTAATTTTATACAGAAACCCAGTGTGCCAATGAAAACCGGCAAGTGAAAACATTGACCTTCTGCTCACATATGCAATGTCTTCTTACAATGCTAACAGCCTATATGCATCAATGCTAAAAGGCTTCCGACTCACAGGAGAGCCCCTGTATCAGGGGGATATCATTACCGCCTACAGCAAGATCAGAGTTTGGCTCTTCTTGGTGCATAGGAGTCTGGGGAGTGAAAGGGACATCGGCTTTTGCCAGAATAATAATTGGGTGTTATGAGATTATGGAGTGCTGCCATAAACTGAAAATGAACAGACAAGTTTCTTTTTGTTTGTTTTATTAAATGCTATTATTGTTATTTGTTATGTTCTTGGTCATCAATTTTCTCGCAGTTGCTAACAAAGTGCCACATAAATCCAGCCTGTCCCTTTCTGACCCTTATAACATCATGCAATTTTCCTCATTCACCCTTAATTCAAGGTATAAACTAATGTGGAAACATGCGTTTTATTAAATGGCAAGTTTTCTACAAAATACATTTCTTTTGCAGTAGGAAGCAACTGCATTAGAAATAAATATCTCAGCCAGACCTCCTGCATACTTTTCCCAATACATAAGCAAAAAAAAATGTTGTGGTCAAACCTACATTGTTCTATTTGCCAATTGCAAAATAATAATAATGTTTGATGGGCAAAAACTCAGCTGTCAGGAGAGAAGACAGACGATTCTTCTTATTGAATGCTATTGACTTCATGGGGCCAATAAAACAACTTGCAAATGAAAGAAAGAGGAACCGATTCATGTCCTAAGATTGTGTGACGTAGCCTTTTTCTGTTTGTATAATGTTGTGATTAAATATGGCGGGGCCCTGGGGAGTGAATTTTTTACTTGAAGGTTAAGCCAATATTAGCAAAAAATAAAATAAAATTAATCAAATGGCCCAGAGCATCACAGCCACAGTTGATTCCAAGAATGTTTGGTTACAAAATGAGCAACTGACTAATTGTGTAAATGCTGTTAATTAGCTGTGCAGAGCCCCTAACTGGGCTTTTCCCTGTAACTAATAAGAAATCAATTAGCTAATGAAGTGGCCATTAAATGCTATGCTAATCTTAGCTGGGATATTTTTAATGTTTCTTTTTCTTCTTCTTTTTTTCTCTTCTTTATGATCCTTCCTAATTGCCATTGCCATACGGAGCTCACAGCTTTCAGCATGTCTAATGAAACATCATTATATCATAACTGGCATTCTTGGAAGAGTTAGTGGCAAACCTGCTTCCCAATTATTTTTAATTGCCAGACATACTCATAACTGGGCCTTTTACCAAGTAGTTCAGATCCCTGCACTGTCATGTAATATACCCAAAGACTGTGTTTTCTTTTCTTTGCATATGAAGCGTGGTGGTAGCATTGGCCACGATGAGGGACGCGCTTAACACCCTAAACAAGGAACCCGAGCCGTTGCCTTTGCTCTTCCTTTGATGGGAGCCTGTGGAGACTCAGCATCGCCTTCCCACTGAGCAGTTAAAACTAGACAAATCTCAAGGAGGTTTTACCTTTATTTGAAAACTTCCGGTGCCCAGTAAACATTATTCGCCAGCAACCGTTCCAAGCTAAAAAGGTGGCTGTAGCTTCTGGGCGCTTATGCCAAAACACTGCAATTTAGCAATGATTATTAGGATTAGCAATTGAGGAGTGTGAATGTCTTCAGTGATTCCCGCAGATTTTGCCACTTTCTAAAAGAGTTCATTATCACCATTTAGTTATGTCTATAAATTCCAACTTAGAGAAGGCATAAAATGTATCTTTTCTTTAGCTGGCATGGCTGCAAAACAGCATCTCCTCTTTAACAGAGCCCATTGTAAGAGCATGGAGGCAAGACTGAATCCCAGTTTTTAAAACGCTCCTGTAGCTGAGAGTTTTTATTTACCAACCCGGCATCTATCTGGTAATGGCATCATATTTAAAACCTGAATCTCAATGAACTTCTCTAAATCTACTCGCGCTGAAGTAGGTTATGTGTCAGGATTAGACTGGCTCCTCCCCGCCCCCCACAATACAATAGTCCTTAGGACATCTGTGCACAAAATACGTGCTTTTTAAAAGAATGTGTTCAAAAGGGAGTCTTGTCTCTCTCTTTTTTTTCTTTTCCCCTCCTCCCTCCTTTTTTGGATAACATGCAAATTGAATTGGTTAATTCTGCACCCCAGTTTCAGGAAATCTGCCACCAGCAGCTGCCACTGTTTCAGATGTCAGGAGGATGCAGATACACTGTGACATTTTGTTCATTAAATAAACAAACCAGGTTCAGGCTAACAACATTAGGTAGAAAGCCCCATCAATTCTTGTACATTTAGTTCCCATAATAGGAAGTGACAATTGTTCCTTAGCTTCATAAGCACTATATTGAAGAACAAAAGGAAAAAGCATACATAATGTGGCAACAGCAACAACAGTTGCCATAAAATCCTGCAAGGTTGATTTAGATTAATGAGGCACATAACTTTTTGCCCAAGGCTACTTAAAATAAATATGGCTACAAATGTGGCTACTAGGGGAGAGAAAAAAAATGTCAGGATTTTTTTTTTCTCTTACGTGCGGTTTTGGTCTTACTTATTTGATTTGACTATCAAATAAGAAAACTATTCCAACAATAGCCCCTCTGTAGGCGAACGAAAAAGATTTGCACAATGTGGCAGTATAAAAACAAAAAGAAAACACAAAAACCTCCCATTTTTGTACATTTCAGTGGCATAATATTTTACTAAAAAAAAAGTTAATGAGTATGTTGACCTTAGGTTAAAATGGTAGAGATATTAAAAACTCAAATTAAAAGCCATATGTCTTTTCCATTGTGACAAATCAATCTATCTGAAATAGCAACATTTCTGGCTTTTGCATCAGTTGAATGTATTCTGGCTTTTGCATATAGGAAATATAAACATTAAATAGCGAAGACAACAACTACAATTTGTCAGCTCTACATCATGTAACATAAATGTCGCTAAAACTGGAAATTCACTAATGCAAAAAAAGAAAAAAAAAGGATGATGCCGAAGAGGAAGCAGAGTGGCCTATCTAAAAATCAGACCATTCTAAGGCTTGGATATCATAGATAAGGCTGTCAGTCAGACTTAGACTGAAAGGTACAGACAATAGAAAAAAATCCTCGCACATTAATATGTATAGCACCATGATGTGGCTTTTAATATTCCAAAGGGACTTCAGCAACTTCATGGGAAAAAAAGCCAAACCTGAGACTGGCTCGTGCAAATCCTTGCCAACAGCAGCCTCCTCGCTGGAGGACACGCTCTGTGGACATGTGAAGGTTAGCTTTTTCCACCACCAGTGTTTTTTCAGGTCCCTTCCCCTCGCATGCCCACCTGTCCTGGAGGCGGCTGCAGTGGGGCACTCAACCGAGGCATGGGGTGGCTGCACATGAGGAGTCTCTCCCCATCACGGGCAGCTGCTGCCAACCCAACAGCAACACCAACAACCCACCACCACTACCTCCAGGATTTTTCAGGGGGGCCCCCCTCCATGCCCTGCGCAAGCCCAGCCTCGCTCCACCCTGGTCCTTGTCCTCCATGTTGCCAAAACCCTGGGACCACTTTGGAGCATCTCCAAAGACCTGTCTGTGTCTGGGGAGCCAACAGGGAGATGGGGTTGTCATTCTTAGTGTCCCCCTCCCACGGTACACATGGGGTGCCCTGTCCCCCCAACCAGATGTAGTGCTGGCACCACGTTCAGCTGGTGGGTGTGAAAATACACACTCATCCAGACCACTCTGGATGGATCCAGATGCCTGCATCCCTGCAGAGGCTGGAAACAGCAAATTGTTCCAGGGCAGGTTGGTATCAATTTAAATGCAGGGATTTTTTGGCCCTTTGATTTCTTGAAAGCATATTCCTGCGTAGTGTCAGGGATCCCAGACTCTTGCCATTAGGGCACCTCCTACCCATGTGGGACATGTCACGCAGAAGGCCCACCCTTTCTGGAGGAGCACGATACAGGTTGCAAGATTAGCAGAGAAGTTTAGAAGCAGATGTGCAGATCTCATGGTGCCCTGTGGGCTTGGAGGGCTCTTGGGTGCCAGCAGAGCCCAAATCAAATGCTGCTGAGAGCAGGGAGTACATTTTCAGTGTCAGCTTCCTGATGATCTCAGGGTGTCTGTCCATCAGCAGCCAAGCTGTGGTCTCTCCTCAGCCTGCAGGTGGAAGACAAACAGATGCAGTGGCTCAGAAACAGTGAACATGGCACCCACAATCTTGCTCCTACTTTCTTCCTCACTCACTTCCACGAAAGCTCCTTCAGGTGTGGTCTGGTGTGAGTCACAGATGAAGGAGAATTTTGGCAGAAAATTGCAGGAATGAGATAGTGGGATTGGTAGCATAATAAAACCCCAGCTTGGACTAGCTGCTTCTGGGGGACCATGGAAATTATTTCTGAGGGATCTCCATAGCCACAGAGTGTAAATCAGCCTGAGACCTAAAGGGATCTGCGTTTTCACTGGAGAATGTTACACACCCAAAATTTAAAAAGAAAAAAGCTAACATTTATTAATTGGATCATTCTAGATTACATTAACTTTAGCAGCGATGGAAGACTCAGACTGTAACAAAAGCAAGCGTTTCTTCATTTCTGTAGACTATTTTTCTTCATGAAGATATGCATGTTCTTAACTTTATGTATTCCCACTTCTTGGAATAATTTTTAAAATATTTCCCTCCCAGATCTTAGGGTGATGGGGACACTGCAGTGGATGAGGAGGTTCTTTCCCTTTAAATGAGCCAATTAATTTCCCTCATATTGCAGTACCTGACAACACACAATTTGTGTGAATACCATTCCCATGACAGTGACACATTTGTTTCCAGTAAAAATATGGAGATCGTTTTCATGTTCTCTTTTTCAGTGAAGAAGCATGATAAATGATGTTTTGCAAACTGAAATAAGCACTTCAAAATCTGTTAAAAAGGTTAGATACAGTGATGCAAGAAATGGATGAAATTTTGAAGACATCCCAATAGAAAAGTAGCCATCATTCTGAGTGACATTTCCAACAACCAATAAAACAACAATAAGTTTTGCAGGTATTCTCTTGGGTAGGGTCTTTAGTTTCCTGGTATTTCAGTAACAGGCAGATGGACCTTCTTCCGTTCTTTCTTCCCTCCCTCCCTTTTTTCCCCTTCCCATTCCCTTCCCCCTTCCACGTCCCCTTCCCTTTCCTCTTCCCATTCCTTCCAGCATCAGGGCTTTGCCAGATCGAAGTCATACACCTAACCCTCTTGAACCTTCTCTTAAACCAAACACAAGAATTTGCAAACCTTCACGAGCTTTTAGATCTATACATACTTTTTTAATTTAGTGTTTAAAAAATCTCATTGGGGATCAGTGTTGTAGGGACAAGGCATAGTTTTGAACCCTGCCTGCCTGGGGAGCCAAGTACCACAGACAGTGTGTGTAACAAAGAGGGGAAATACAAAGGGGAGCAATTTCATGTGGGGAATCTGTGGATTTTACCAGATATGACTGAAAGTCCCAGTCACTGTGGGTGAAAAGCTGCCCAAGGATTTAAGACCTCAGAGTTGAATTTATATAGATTTATCTGAAACTGGCAAATTACGAAATCAAGGTAAACTCATTTAAGCAAGGTTTACATATGCCTACATGAGGGATTTGCACCAGT
Organism: Pandion haliaetus; assembly: GCA_013401275.1. NCBI lineage: Eukaryota > Metazoa > Chordata > Aves > Accipitriformes > Pandionidae > Pandion > Pandion haliaetus. The sequence goes on along the minus strand of VYZV01031116.1, from coordinate 189,954 downwards.
AACACCAGCAGGACTTAAAATCATTTTAATTGACAGCACTGCAGCTTTTCTAATGTAGATGGGTGTGTTCATCAAAAAGCAATGTGAACACGAGCAAGTTAAATGCAGGTTAATCATTAATTTCAGAAACCGTCTTCACACTGTATGCTATGCATCACTAGGGAAAAAGAGATAAAACAGGAATACATGTAAGCAACTATTTTTTAATTGTCTTTTTTTTTTTTACTATTAAAATCCACTCTTTGAAAAGTACTGAAATTACCTCCAGAACAAAAGAAGGAAGAAAATTCACGCTGAACCCATGGTCACCTCCCACCCTTCCCGGCAGACCCCAGCCTCCGTGTTCCTCGCAAGCATCGAGAATCTCAGCAGAGGACTTGGGGCCTTTGAAACACAGCTGATGTCTTCACCAACAGGAGGGTACCCCTTCCCTGCAGTGACTGCAAGTTTCACAGCCTGGTGTCTCCTTGATCCCTGGAAATTTATCCCATCCTAATTTCTTGAGAACCAATTAAATAAATCCCTACTCTTTGTGCCTGTAGGATTTTTAGCTATAAAAGCTGCCTTGTGGTACTTTGCCTCAGCCAGCCTTTACTAATATTGCTCTTTCAGCTCCCAGGGCCGGCAGATCTGCTCTGGTGCTGTGTGCTTAGCTAACAGCTTCCCCCAAGCAGCTATGGAGATTGCCACAAACTCCTGGGGCTCGTGTGTACATGGGAAACACAGTCAGGAAATTAAATTTTCCCTCCCCATAATTAATAAGAGCTAAACATTTGTGGGTTTGTTGTTACTTTTTAAAGTACTGAAGCCAAGTCAAAAAAATATGAGCATTTCCAAATAAAAAGTAAATATTTCTTACTAAAGGAATTAAACAAAAATCCAATGCTGTGCAATCATGCAATCAAAAAAAAAAAAAAACTTTTTGTGGAAGTTTGGTTAAGGAATTCTTTCACAGTTGCTATGGGCATATTTTATTGCCAAGGTTGATTCACTACAGTATGTAAGCATGCATTAAATGTTAAGCACATGAGTTATCTCACCGACTTCAATGTGCCTGTTTTCATTCTGAAAGCGAGCACAAGCTTCCGAGCTCTGTGGAACGAGAGGCTAAGTTAGGACTCGTCCTGTTAGGCATATTGCTAGGGATTGTACATTTTTGCAGAGGTCATTACACAAAGCACCGTATAATAACCGTGCTTTTTTATGAGAATTATTCTTACTTTGGAAATTCTGGGACCGTACAAATGCTTGGCGAAGCAGGAGAAACAATATGCAACTGATCTGCTTGACAGCATATTGCCAGCACATTTTTAGGTGAAATGCATTGAGCCCTGAAAACAGATAATAGGCGTTCTTTCTCTGAAATATCCAGAGCATCTCTCAGAGCATGGCTTGGGCTATGCTGTGGAAGCAAATTCCAAGGACCTTTTCAGTTCACGTCTCATTTTGCTTCTCTGCAAAATCCTGCATAACATTCAGACTCTTTCAGGCAGAAAAAAAATCCAAGTGTTTTTTCATAAAGGGGTACAAGTCACTTGATTAAAGATTGGGGTAAACCTCATTCTAGCCCCTCTTTTCATCATTTTTAAACAATTGTGCACAGGAAGTTCCAAGTTTCTTTTTTAGATTTTATTTTCTAAATCAAAATCTTCATATTTTAGTTGCTATTAAGCCTCCATTTTGAAACCATACTATTTGTTCTCTGTTTTAAGCAAAATGAATACTGGATCCTGCACAAAGAATTTGTAAAATCAGGTCTAATACGTGTCTTTACCTTTAGCTGCCATATCATTGTGATTAAAATATGTAACCTATGGAAAGATGGACTATAATTTTGAATGATTTTGTCTGAACTCACTTAAAGGAGACAAATATCAGAATTGATATCTAAGATGTGTCAAGGGATGTATTTTTTAAAATTATTTAAAGCCATATCACACCATTGAGAGCCATAAAGAACCCGTCTAAAATTTGGGATAAACACTTCTTAGCCTGTTATGTGTTGCAAAGATCATGTCTGTAACACACTGAGCAGAAGAAACACATTTTGTGCTTATCCCATTAATCCAATAAGTAAATGCAAAATTATTTTAATTACTTTTATTGAAGCACTGTGTACACCTAAGTCAGTGTGTATATTATAAATAATTATTATTAGAATTGGTTGAAGTATTAATTGAGGATAAATTATCTGACAAATACAGGCTTTTTCTCTGATTGTGACTTGTTTATAAGCAATCTTGTCTTCTCTGAATATGTTCTTTCTTGTAGTTTTTTTTTTAATAATGAAGGGTATTCAGCCAAGGACTGCGAACTCTCACTTAGATTGCTCCCAGTTTGATTATGTGTGATTATTTGTGAAGTGTGAACATGTCACTCACATGGGCCTGGTTCTGAATGAGTGGCTGGTGGATGGAAGTGGGTCCCAAGGATTTGGGGAGGGGCACAGGCATTGTGAACGTGCGGAGGTACCTCTCTCAGATCTACACCTCCATCACTTCTCACCCAGCCTGTCATCTGTGTTCACAGTGTGTCATGTACAGTCTCCCTAGAAAGCTGATAATGCGACGGGGATCGTGAGCTTAATGGAATCAATGTATAATTGATAGCTCATAAAATCTTCAAGGAGTGAATGAGGAGCCCCACCTGGGGATGAGAGGGATGAAATGAGCAATTAAGATGGGATGGGGACCCTTCACAGCAGGTGGATTTGGAGTGAAAGGAAAATAGCCTGGCAGCACCCTGGGTGCTGAGTCCCTCATAGAGTTGACAGAAGTGTTTAGACAGGTCACAAACTTGCTGGCTATTTAGCCAGAGCCCATAAATACCCAAGGCTCCAGATGAAGTGGCCACCATAACCAAAACCCTAACTCCATAAGTAGGGATATGAGGATGGGCGGGAGGAGGAGGACATGAGGGTTCAGACCTCAGAGAGCCACAGGGCTTCTGGGGACTCGGCGTGCCTCCATCGCCAGTCGTCCCTGCTGGGATGTAACACCCGCTGGCACTGGTGGGGCTCAGGGGGACTCCTCTGCTAGGGCCCGGCTTGAATCCAATCCCCGGGCAACTCGAGCAAGCTGGCGGGCAACCCTTTCCGGGGGTTCCGCTTGCCAAACTCTCAGGTGGTCTGGCTGTGGTGGGTGAAGGGAGTCAGGACACAGCTGTCAACCAGAGCAGCCAGCCTAAAGCCATGCGTGCAGGCTTGCCGCGGGACCCCAAAACTGGGCAGCTTGGGGGTCTGCTGCCAAGGTGGTGGCCGGGTGGCTGGGAAGGAGGTCCCTCTGGTGGGCATCACCCAGCCTGGGGCGGGCTGCAGAAGGAGATCCCACAGCTCTGGGCAGTCCCAGAGTGTCACAAAGACAAATGTTGGAAAGCGAACACTCAGCCAAGCAAAAGACAACAATGAATATTTCAGTTTGCTCGCAGATGCCTTTGTCTTGGCTGCTAACGCGGAAGTTCACTGTAAGAAAGGCTATTGTGCTGACAAAAATGTGTGTGAGCAAATGTTTACACAAAGCAACTAGAGGAGGGCAGGCAAACAGCAAAGGGAAGGGTCCCCTGGAACCGGCAGGGTTTTCAGGAACACCACCAACTCCTGCGAGTTTGCTTGCTTCTGATTTTACTGCACTGAACCAGTTCTCGTTGTGGTGGTGTGGCTCCATGCCACCCAGCTGCAAAGCCACCGCTCTCCGGAGACGTGGGGTGCAGGTGGCAAGAGGGTGGCCCCAGCCCCCCAGAGCCCCCGGGAGCAGTGTCGGATGTGCAGTCTATGGGGTGGAGGGGATATATTCCCATCCTGCATCCTACTGCCAAGGCCCCTTAAATTAAAAGCAGTGGGCCAAACCCTGCCTCTGGTGTGCATCTAGAACTGCCTCTGATTTCAAGTAAAGCTGGATGCACATGGATTTGTGCCAAATTTGGCCCTGCTGACTGCTTGCTCCTTATGCAGCAGGAGAGATTTGCTGCCTTTTACGGCAGCTCCAGAGTGCCGCAGGTCTGAGGGATGGGGAATGCAGCACAGGTAAAAACCTGCCAGTTCCCAGCATGTCAGGTACCCAAAACTGTGAAAGCCACGTTTTGCTGATGTTCTCTTTCATTGAAGATTAAACCTCCATTTGTTTTCCAGCATTTGATGTTTCATTCCTAATGATCTCTAGACTTGGTACCAAAGTTGTCTTCCTGACAGCAAATGCCAAGCGCGATTACTTGCCCAGCTAGAGATCCTCACCTCCATCCAATGGTTGTGCTCAGGGAATGCCATTGCTGCGGGAATGGCCTTGCCAGACTGCCGGCAGCCGGAGCATCCCGCCAGCCCCCGCACTCTCCTTGCTCCCTCCCTCCCTCGCTGCTTCTCCTTCTTTTTTTTCTTTGGCTTAATATAACTGCACAAAGGCAACACTAAATAAGGAAAATATGCTTCCCAGTAACCAAAACTGACAAAAACAAAGATGACATGTTTATATAATTAGTTACACATCTAACTTTTTTCAGCTTTTCTTCCTTTCAAATATCCCACAATGACTCCACAGCCCAGGCTATGAGTGAAGCTGAAATAGATGTGGAGCAAAGAATTCAGCCTTTTTTTTTTTTTCTCCCTAAAAACCATTATAGACCTTAGGTAACTCCTGAATCTTGGAGTCCCTCTGTGACTGCTTTCTGCTGTGAGAGCAATTCATTAAAAGTTAATTAAAAGGTGAAGTTCAATATGCAGTTTCCTTTAGCTAATCCTCCTAAGGCAGCTTCATATGGCACTAATGTATCCATTTTGTTGATGTTACAAAACAAAAAGGCAAGATTGTCTAATTAAGAGGTTGGTGTTTACAAGAGAGAGGTTTTCTAATGGGTGACTCTGAGTCCAAATTAATCTTAATGCTGCTCATTTAAGCATTCTCAATCTAACTTGGACTTTTCCCCAACAAGAGCTTACAAAACGTGAATAATTTCCAGGATCTTTGGTATAATAGTATTCAGCCTACTTACTGCTTCTCTGCTTGTACCCTTTTGGGGCCCAGTTCTGACCCCCCTCACCGCCTGAGCTGCTTTCCCCTGGCTCCGGTGCCGGAACCTTCTTCTTAAGGGCTTTGCTGGGCCAGCTGGCTCCTAAAGGTGGAGTTTCATCTCTGTCTTTCAGCATGTTTTCACTCAAATATCTAAATATGTGCTGTATTTCTATGCACATCAATTAGTTTTCTGGTAATATGTTTTAAATGCTTTACAGAAATGAACATGCTCCATCTGATTATGTTGGTGCCAAACATATTTTTTTTGTCTAATAAAAGACAAAAGCATAGTAACTGTATTCCTACTAATTCTGGTGTCTTTTGACAGTAGCTGCTAACTTCCTGTCCTTGCAGTGGGAATACAGAAAAACAAAAGAACACTGTCCCGTCCCGTCCCGTCCCCCCCTTAAAAAATATGAATTTACACTGCCCAGACACACTTATAAGTAAGGGTAAAAATATCCTAAGCTGCTATCACTCAGCCAGTTTTGGCCACTCGGACTTTAATTTTGGAGACCATGCTGGTAACAAACAGTATGTGGAAGAAATCTACAAACTATCACAAAAATAAAACAACTACCTCAAGAGAAAACCAATTCTAAAATATAGGCTGTCCAGGACAATTCTTTCCTTTTCAAAAAAATGGAGATACTAAGAGTGACGAAACTTGATATGTTCATCAAGAACTGTCACAAAACCAAATTAAAATTTTAACTTGCCCAGAAAATGAAAGTGCCACCTCAGGGTTAAACAAGGTGACTTTTTATTTACAATGTTTTATATTGGGTTTTTTTTCTGCAGTCATCACTGGTGACTCTGTCCTCCCATGTGCCAGTGTTTTTCTCTGTGTATGTGACAGTCTGCTTCGACTTTAAAAGAAGTCACGTAGGCAGAATGTTTTCCACTTTTATCTGAATGTACCTCATGCGGTAATCTTATGCCTTTCAATAACATCTAAAGGTTAAAAAAATACCTCTCGCCAACATGATGCTTTTCCTTGACATCTCTACCTCCTCTTGTTTCTTCCTTCTCCTTTGTTCATTTAAATTGTTGGCCAACAATAGCCAAAAAGATAAAGGGAGGAAAAAAGCAAGAGGAAGGCCTCATTTCTCTGCAAAACCATGGAAGCCCCTGTATGTCCGTTTGCGCTGCTCAGAAGCTGCAGACATGTCGTGCTGGATTGAGAGTTGTGCGGTTGGAAACTATTCGCTGCCCGCTAAAAAAACTCTTCTGGGTACGCCCTTGCATTCAAGGTATGGAAGCTAAAAGTGGGATTGGCCTTCCACAATTCTAGCTTGCAAATTACACTAAAAAAAAAAAAAAAAAAAAAAAAAAAGAAAAAAAGAAAAAGAACTTTGGTTCCCATACAGGAACGCCCAAGCCTTCCGGTTTGTCCTCAGTGCACAAACACTAGATGTACTACAGTATTTCTGGGAGCTGGGTTGGGCATGTTTGTGAGCTTGCCGAGTTCCTCGCTGTATGTTTTCCAAGAGAGAAATGTGAAAGATTTTCCCAGTTATAGCCCCCATACCTTTGCTGAGAAGGGATGCCACAAATCACGTGGATAATTAGTGACACTCTTAAGCGTCTAGCACTATGCCCATTTATTTTCTTGGCACAAAATGTATTAGTTCTACACTATTCATTTAGTCTGCATTTAGCAAGAGATAAATTTTAGTCGGAAGCTGTACTGAAAGACAATATATACTGTATGTTGCAGAAAAATCTATTTGCTCTAAGACCATAGCTTTCTCTAAAAAAAATATCAGGAGTAATAGCATGGAGTTAATTTATATGAAAACCTAATTTTTGCATAGCTTTTGATTGTTCAAATCTCCTAACAAAATGGCCTGCAGTGACCTTTTCAGGAATGCCGTATTCAGAGTTAAATTCTCACCAAAAAATGCACATTTCTGTGATCCCCTCATTTAGATAATAGCTCTGTGCCTTTTGCTATAAATGTGGAGTGAAGGGAGGGAAGAAAGAGAAAGTTTTTCTTTCTCCACAAACATTAATGAGACTTTTCAACTATACTGCAGAGTGGAGGAACTTAAGCCTCTCTAGGTGTTTCTGTTTTTCAGGCTTTGAGCTCTTGCTGTGCCTCGCTGTCTCCATCCTGCCTCTGAAAGGCCCTCAACAACCCATGGCTTTGTGTCTCTGTATTTTTCAGCTTAAGCTACCCTCTACCAGGACCACTTCTAGCTTCCATATTTCAGCAGAAAAGCAAACAGAAGCGGAAACCGTTTGATGTATTTTAAGTAGAGAAGGCCAGTAAAATATTTTTTAATGGGGACACGAAGCCTTTCAGCCAACAGGATGCTGGTTCAATTCCAACCCAGATGAGGAACAACTAAAAGTTGATACCATCTAAAGGCTATTAAAGCCTTTGTAAAGTGAGTAGCTGCCTAAGTACCGTTCCCAGTGGCCGCATCACAAAAGCACACTAACAAGTAAGCTTGTCTTCAGCTGCTTTCTTGCCGGTTTCTCAGCAAGAAGACAAGGCGTGAATGGCTGTGGGGACCAGTCATCCTTTCAAGGAGGTTATCAGCACTCCTGGAGGTTCCTGCAGCAAACTGAAATCTGCCCAGAGACTCTGTCGTAGTCTGGTATGACGTGCTGGTAGGTTAAACTGCATGAATGTATTGATATCAGTAGTCACTCCCTCTCACGAGCCCTCTCTGGCAGGTTAACAAGTGTAAAGCCATTAAAATACGGTTTTAGAAAGCCAGGCTCTAAGCTTGTCCCCAACCCCATAAGAGAATGGATGGCTAGACCTGTAGCAGCCATGTGGTCTGGTCTACCCATGCAGATACCAGCTGCGTGTGAGCAGTGCCACATTCTAGCAAGGTGGCATAGCAGGGCATGCGCAGACTCAGAGCTGCTCTGCAGAAACCTGTGCTGGACCCAGGAAGAAAAGAGTTGTGCCCAGAGGAGATACAGGACCCAGGCCAGTCGTTCCTCCCACCCCACATCCACCCTCCTGCACTAAAGATAATCCATGCCTGTACAGAAACCCTCCTCCCCAACATCAGGACACGCTTCCCTCCCACAGCTAAAGCTTTATGTGCTGACAGAAAAATAGGCTGGATTTTTCCTTAAAGGAGTACATGCTCAGCTGGGTAAACTCTGTTTTACCTGCACATCTCTCTGTAGTGCAAAATGAGTGAGAACGGAAAAGGCAAGGAGAGGAAGACTGATTCAGGCATATAGGAATACAAACTATGTTTTCATGCATACACACAGACTTGTTTGCTGGAAGTTTCACATACATCAAATTAAAACAGATAAAGCAACAAACTCAGACATCATTTACCCATAGGGAATACACTCAGCCTTTATTTAGCCACTGAAAATTTACTCCTGCTTGTCTGTATCACTAACCTGCTTGGGTAGACTGATGTTTTGATGCCAGAATACCCGTAGGGTTTCCAGAGAACATATCATAAGATTCACAGCTACAGACACATCCTTGTAACAAAGCAAATTGGACTTGGATGGGAGCCTTGTGCAGAGCTGCTCAGCCTACGGAAGATTGAGGGCATTGGCAGAAGAAAGCTTTAGCATCTCAAGAACTTTGCTGTAAAAACATGGATACTTGAGGTCATGGGGCACTTCTAGAGCTTGGAGGAGAGAGGAGAGTTCAGGATTATGTTCTGTGGTTTTAGGGCAGAATTCAGGTGCTATAAGTCATACCTGAGGCTTTTAATCCTTTCATGAATATGGTCCTATATCTTTCTGTGCCTTTGACATGGCAATGAAGGCACTTTCCTGCCTCCCAGCGGTGTTTTAAAAACAAAAACCTGGAAGGCTGCAAAGCACATGCTAGTCACAGGGTCACGCTTTGGACCCCATGTCTGCATAGCTTGCTTTGTGCGGTGTAGTGGCTGTAAGATCCAAGCCATAAAGGTCCCACGTTGTCTCTGTTCTTGTATGGTTATAAGGGTCTGAAAACATGCAAGTAAATAAACTCCAGCCACATAAGCGGTCCTGGAGAGCTTAGAGGGTAGCTAGCGTTCCTCCTACTGTGTCTGCACAATAAGACACTCAATAAAGTTGCCTCAGTGCCGAATGACCCGAGCAAGCACGACCTATAGAGGGACACAGATGGCAAAGGTGCTTTTAAGTTCTCCTTTTATTTGAGACTTAGGATTGCTTTAAAGTCCTCCATTTTCTTTTTCATAATGTCGAGCGAAACTTAAAAGTGGCCCCAACTTGTAATGAAAGCTGCAACGAATTTTAGCAAATAAAAAGCCACTTAAAGAAAAAAACACTACTGTCCTGGCTGGGAATTTTAATAGTGCTGCACTCACAGCCAGACTGCTTGTAACTTTTCTATTAAAATGTTAAATCGAGAGCATTAAACAGCTTCCAATTAAGGGGTATATTATCACCTCGATGCACAGGGAGTTTCACACGTAAATCCCTATGTATTAAGAAGAGAATATACCCTGTGGCTTTTTAAATAACAAATAAAAGTTAAAAGAGATTTTGCAGGAGGTAGAAGAGCCATGGAAAGGCTTATATTTTAACACACTCTGAGTGGAAGAAAACTAATGTTTAAAACTGTATAGAAAGAGTATTTATTTTCATTTTTTTCCCCACTATTCCCAAATATTTCCACTGGGACCTACTTACTAAGATGAAAGTCTAAGTATTCCATAGGACTGGAAGTAATGATTTTTGAAGGACTTTCATATGCACAGGCTGGAGGTGCTATTGGTCATGTCTTGCTAACACTGAGTTAACACTGAACGTCCTTCCCACTGCCACAGTGCCTACTCTATGAGTCAAAACTAATTTTTCTAAGACAAAGGCAAATCTATTGATTAATTTTATTTAATATTACTAAAAAAAGTCAGAAACAGTTAAGAAATCCCCCCCTTGGCATGTCTCATGTTCCTGAGGGCCTTTTGAAGTAAGATGTGAAGAGCTGCAAGCCTCCAAGTCTATACAGATGCTTAAAATTTTTCAGTGTAAACTCAGGGAATAATGCACACTCAGAAAAATCAGACAGTACTGACAAAGTTCGTTAGCAATTGTTGTTTATGACTAAAGCCAGAGGCAGCTCAACCATGGCTGTTCACTATGGCCATAGTGACACCAAAAGCAAGTCCATCGGCCACCTTGCCTCTTGATCTGTGGGTGTAGCTCAGCTGGTTTGGTTGGGTCGAGGCAGGGAGGGCACAACACACCAGTGAGGAGAGTTTTCAGACAACTTGCTCATAGATGTTTAAGCAAGAGAGACATTGTGGACCAATGCCAGGTCCAGTAGATCTGAGTGACCACATCATCTTGGTGAAGTCACCTCAAATGGCTGCACCCCAGAGGTGCCTGTAGTGAAAAATCCTAGCAGAAGCCGGTATTTGTGGTCTTCCGCTAAGGAGCTATGGCAGTAGCTGTAATGTAAGCGGTTCTCAGTTGTTTGAGGTAGACTTTAAATTCATGTAAGATAAATTAAAATGTAGTCGGACCTCTTGCCAGACTACGTAGATGCAGCTCTGCTGCACTAGCAGGAGGAAGTTTGTCCAATGCTTTGAGATCTTTGCTGTTCCGTTAGGCATTGCAGACAGTCAGGGTCCATGCCACCTGGTCAGGGACCACCTCAGAAGTTCTAGATATCATCCCATTTCTGTCCTCTTCTGCTTCCCTTGTGTCACAGTATGACACCTGAAGGACTCAGGCACCTACATGAGGGCTGCTGAAATGAATGTTCTCTCCCATTTGATGCAGAGGCATAAGCATTTTACACAGAAAAACTGTGAGGTGCCCTTGGCACACAGAGCTTCTGGGACACTACAGAATAGGTGCCCATGGTATCCTGCAATATGGTAGAAATAGTTGTGGGTTCTCAAAAGAAAAGCTTTCCTGTTTACACCAATCTGGGACTGGTCATGTGTGAAGCCTTGCTGGCCTCTAACCACCAACAGAAACCACCGATCTGATACTGGACAAATATGTGCAAGAGCCCAGAGGACATTTTGCTGAATGCATGGACCCTTTTTAGTTCAGAGAAGCCAGCAACTCCTGCATGTCTTTGAAAGACGCTTCCCCACTTTTCTCAAGTTTGGACTTCTTCTAAAAGGTTTCCTAAAACAGTCTTAAGAAAGAGCAGCTGATGGAAAAACAGACTGACAAAAGTTCACTCCTCCTTGGGTCAGCCATATGACAGCATTTGGCTCAGTAAGGCCAGGTGGTGACCCCAAGTTTTCTTTCAGCTCTTGCCAGAAGGAAGGGCTTGGATACACGAGGGACACAGCACTGAGATGTCTGATATTGCTTGCTGGGATGCACTGAGATGTTCTGAGATGATGCAGCTTGCTGGGAGGAGGGAGGTGCTGGCAGATGGCTGGCCTCTCCTTGTATTCAGCTCTAGCTATGCTGCTGCACTATGGGAGAGGAGGAAGCATGGCTCCCTACTGCTGTAGTTGCTCTCCTCACTGTCCCATGCTGCTCCCCCACCCCTGCTCTGGTCTGGCTACATGGCTATTGCAGAAGTCAGTAGGAAGGAGCTCCCGCAAGCGCTTTCCCTGCACCTCTGCAGTCCCTCTGCACACAGCCAGCCCAGAGGAACAAAGGCAGGAGGATGGCCACCTTCTGTGGCAGCATGAACACCCTCTTTGAAAGCCACTGACTTCAAAGGGGATAGAGACAGGAGGAGCAGCCTCTCTGCCTCTGACCCTTTCCCCCATAACAAGTACCCTCAGAGCAGCTTCTTCATAGGAGCCTGTATTACAGCGCTGGCACATCTTCCTCTGCTGTGCCAAAGGCAGCATCCGTCTGGTCCTGCTCCTCCCCTTCATGGGTCCATTGGGTTTGGAGATCGCTGCCATGTTCCATCAAACAAACACAGCTTATCGTTTCCACGTTAATATGCCATTTCAGCAAATGGTATGATGAAAGAAAAAAATTGCATTCAGGTGCAGGACTCAGATGGAAGCAAAGGAGGCTACCTAATTTCATATTTATATACCATATGCTTGAGCGTAAAGAGACCTGGAAGCTCCCCCGCTCTCTTCCATTACAGACTCCCAGGGAGTATGACACCTTTAAAAGCTTTGGCATAAGTCCTTGGGTTTGCCTATATTATTCAAGAGTCACCGTTTATTCAACAGTCTTGAAAAACAAGACACATCAATACAGATGAAGTAGATAACTTTAGATGCCCAGTTTTTCAATACATGGCTTCAGTTTGTTCCCTTGAGATTTTTACTAAACTAGGCTTTTCCTTTTTCCTTCTTCCTTTTTCCTTTTCCCTTTTACATTTTCGCTTTTTCCTTTTTTCCTTTTTTCTTTCTCTCCTCTCACTTTCATTCTCTTGTCTTCTCTTGTCTTCTCTTGTCTTCTCTTCTCTACTCTTCTCTTCTCTCCCTCTTTATGCTGTTTCTTTAATAAGTAAATGCTGGCTATATCCTGTGAGTTTAGGGTGGACTGTTGGTAAACCTGTTATCCATCACAGTAATTCATAGAATCTGGCATGTACCAGATGGACAATATTCTATTGTTTAAAGTGAGCTCTGTCAATCTTTGCCATTGATATTAAACAAAAGTCAAGATTATTAAAGCATATGGGTACATCGCCTCATACACTGGCTAAGCCTTTGCTTTGAGAATGTGACTGCTGTTGCTGAGCATTCTGAAAATATATGTAGTGCGCTACAGTACACAGGGAATCACAGATGTCAAGGGGAAATGATATGTGAAAGCAGTGTACGTTTAAAAATGCAGCACTACTGTACCTTCTTAAAAGAAAAAGAAACTTTCCTCCTTCTCCCTCCTTCCCCTTGTTGCCAGTTAAAATGAACTGTCAGAGCCTGGATAAAGATACAAACAGGATTGCATACCTTACCAAGCCTACAGTGACTCAGACTTTGATCTAATTCTATTTGCTGCTTTATGATGCATGAAGCTGTCAGATAAAGAGGTGTTCAAAAAAATCCACTCGAGCTGTCAGGGCTGACAAGCCCTGTGATGGATTACAGAGAAAACAAAAGGGTTATCACCTTAACCACAAACATTTATATCTTTTTTTCATAAGGGTGCTTCAATCAACATGTAGTTACCAGGGTGCAGGTTGTTGTGAGCCTGTAGGAACACAGATCCAATGACACATGTTGAAACAGCATTTAAAAAGTACAACACACATGCGTTGGCACTAATATGCTGCTGACATGGTACAGTTGTGCTTACTTAGATCAAAGATAAGAACCCTATAGTTTTCTATATAAAAAGGATTCTTTTCTGAAGAACAGATTTCCCCCTCCCCACCCGTCTTTCAAAGATTAAACACAGTCATAACAGTCTGAATGGGGTTTAACTCAAAAAAGCCCAGTACTTAAATATGCCCATATGATTACTTACACAATAGAAACTTCAGCACAGAATGAAGAGCAGTTAGCATTTGGATCATGTAGAGGAAACAAAAAAAAAATTGCACTCACTCCTTTTTCAACATCAGAAAGCAATCTCATGGCCCATTCATCTACCATCTCTTCCCCCTCCCTCACCAAAGTCTATCAATTCTTAAAAGGCCACCACAACAAACAACATTGGACCTGAAATTTGTCAAACAAAGCTAATATTCTACCTCTAGCACTGCATCTTTGACACTTTAGGGAAAGAAGACAAGAAAATACATCAAGATTCTTACTTGAGCTAATAATACAGGCATTTTACCTGTGGTTTACACTGTGGATCAAGACCGGACACATTCGCTTTTGGTCAGGTCATCCATACGCTGAGAGTGACCAGAAGCTACGTTACAGGATACCATGATCATGTTTAATTCTTCAGTGGCTGTTTCTCCCCCATTTAGTGATTGTGATAACAAAGTTGGCTTAACACTAGCCCTAATTGAATGAGTTGAAAAGGGAATTTGACAATTTATGGAGGATAGGTCCACTGGTAGCTACAGAACAAGATGATCCTTGTCTGGGAAGACCAGGAAATCTCCAAGTAACAGATTGCTGGAACCTGGGAATAATGTCAGGGAAAAGATTGTTCTGTGACTGTTCTAATTCCCCAAAACCTGTTACTGGCTACTGCCTAAGAGAGGATTAGGTGGACCTTTGGTCCAACTCTTTATATCTCCCTAGTTCTAAACAAGAGAACTTGTATCTCCAGCAGGAAAGATTTTTGCCAGGATATATATGTATCTTATCATGCACACATATATATATATGGATATAGCTGGATGAAGCCTGCTAAATTAGTAATGAGTTATGGGAATTAATGCATGCCGTGTATATGGAAAGAAGGTTAAAGATGAGGCATCTTCACACACCATCTTATGCACAGGTGAATTCCTGATGTGCTGGGTAGGAGAGAAGGCCTCATTTTACTTGGCAGTGCACTTCTAATGTAAGAAAATCACTTGGGTTTGGAGATTGGGACAACAACAAAACCATCTTGAAGCTCCCCAAGAGCTGGGTTGTAAGGTTATAATCAGCATGCACAGACTTGTAGAAGGTAGAAGGAAAAAAACAGAGAATCCCAGTAATAACAGCATAGGCCAGGTTCTCTGTTTATGTACAAGGCCATTGCTCCACAGTGCAGAAACCTGGGCTACGTCCCTTGGGAAACAGAGCAGAATCTAACACTGGAATGGGTGTATCAGAGCAAGGCAGAAGCAAAGAAAGATCTCACGGAGAAGTGTTTGGGGCAGGATGAAGAGCTGAAAGGAAATGCCAGCAGGATTGAAAAAAATTCTCTCACACAAATACGGACCACCTGACAATCCTGATAAATCACATCACTATTAAAGTTCTCTTTTCTGATGGATTTCCCTTTAACACCTACTGTCTAATGAGGAAAAAAGAAAGAAAGAAAAAGAAAAAGGTCCAAACACATTACTTACAAAACAAAATTTAGAAGTACTCTTAAGTGCCTCTTTAACTATACCAAGACTGGACATGATCTTAGCAGTTGTGGGGGGAGGGAGGACACTGTTTCTTCAGTAATTCTAGCAGGCTTTTAAGGCTGTTTCTCTTCTAAACTCTACCTCTCTGGTGCGACTTGCCAAGCACTAATATTCACAAGCATTACTATCATTCATTAAACATATTCCTATGCCATAGCCATCCAACAAACCAATAAAACTCCTTTTCAAAAAGTTGAAAGGCAAGCTGGTTCAGATAGGCCATTATTAGTATGCATGGAGTGTACGTTCACAGGCAATAATACAGTGGGAATTCAGCTAGCCTGAGCATAGGCTGATGTGAAGCATATGATATTACTTATGTAGGCATGAAAGCAATCTGCTTTAATATCAGACACTTTAGTGCAAAGAATGTCAGGGTTACCAAAGGTTAAAGACAGGCCGCTGGATTTGTTCGTTGCTTTTTTTTTTTTTTTTTAGTATGAGCTGAAAAAATGTGGGATGACTCTTTCCATTTTCAGTTTTCGGGGACTGCTGAGTGAAATGGTAATAAATGATGCAAGCTAAAAGCAACAGCAAGGTAAAAGCCAAAAGGTGGAATGTGCCACAAAGCATAAGATACAGAGAAAAAAGGAGAGTGTGAGAAATGGCCAACTGCCATTCAGCTGATGTTGGTTAAGTGTTGTCCCGAGCCCTGATGTCGCTTGCAGGGTTTGAGCATCGTCCCATTGAGCCGGCACCTTCAAGGAGTGCTGGATGGAGGCACAGAGCCTCAGAGGCCAGATTCCCACCTGACCGTGCCTCCTGCCATCCCTTGGTTTCTCGTGCAGATGTTGGGGACTGCAGATTTCCATGTCACTCTGCTGTCACATACCCCGCGAGCATCTCACCTGGCAGGACAGGGGCAGTTTGTTGTGTTTTTCTTACTGGGACCTTGACACTGCCACACTGCTTGGCCACGGTGTCAGCCAGTGCAACTCGCATGCTTGGCAGGCTGCGGGATCAGGCTCCTTGGTACCTTGCCGGCCCCTGGTCCCTGCAATCCCTCGCTTGCATTCCACCACCAACAGCTGCTGCAGCACTTTGAACTTTCACTTTTCCTTTACTAAAATTAAACACCAGGCATATAACCAAGCTGAGAGCTCCCAAAATCTCAGGTGGGAAGCATTACTGAGAACAGAAGCCAGGCGGACTGTTTTTCAGAGGCTGATCGCTTTTTCAGAGTGTATTAGCATCTACTTTTTTCCCCAGCACTGGAATCCTTGGGTATTGAGGAGCCTAAGAAAAGAGGGAATTTTTATGCCAGAGGATAAAGGGCCAAGACAAAGAACAAAAAAGGAACAGAAAATGAAGATGATTCTTGCATTTTCCTCAAAAGTACTTCTCTGATACAATTTGATTCCATGTGTTATGGAAGATAAAAATTGTAAATATTGAGGAGAAATAATGCAAGCCATTATGAAACCATTTGCTTTCATAACCTACTGTGAAGTGACTAAATCCCCTTTCTATACTGATAGCATTCTCTCAGGCTGCTGCTACCTGCCTGTTAGTCCTCATGCAGGACTGTGCCTATAGTTGACAGTTTATGACACGCACAAAGAAAGAAAGAAAGAAAGAGAAAGAGAGAGAAAAAAAGAGAAAGAAAGAAAGAAGTGGGGAGCATGCAGTGAAAGGAAGACAGATGGGCCTATCAGTTATGTATATTGTGACCCACCTGCCAGTCACAGCCCCATGGGAATGTGGCATAATAAATACTGAAAAATGGAAAGTAGGAATTAAACTTTAAAAAAAACCCCAACAACCAAACATATTGAACAAAGTAAATTGTCTGGAAGGGAGAAGTGTAATAAAGATTTTTTAGGAGCATATAAATCAAAATTTCAAAAGAAATTTGCCAAATGGGGTCTCAGCTCATGTGCAGTCAGTGGCAGGAGGGTGTAAATTGTGGATCTAGAGAGGATGATTGCCAGCACGCCTAGGTATGAGGGGGTTGATTCAATAAATATTCATGATGGCAGCACGTATGCTCTAAGCACACACCCTATCCTGACAAACCCAGCTTGGCTGAACTTCACCCCCCACCCCCCAGGAGCCTCTGCCTGTCCTTGCATTGCCCTCAGCTGAGTCTCACTGTTTTTTGTCTCTGTGTGTGTGTGTGTGTGTGTGTGTGTGTGTGTGTGCGTGCACTCGTGTGCATGTGCAAATGTATGAGCCCAGCACCTGCAAACCAGACCTGACTTCTAACCCTATCTTACTACCTGCCCTCCCAGTCTTGCAATAAACTCAGTTGTGAGACCTCCAGCTCATCATGACCATCTAAAACAATCTCAGTGAGTGAAAAATCCTTCTTGCTAAGATCAGGAGTAATCAAAACCCATTCTTCCTATGCTGAGTAAGTGTTTCATGAAAAACCTTGCTTCCCTTCTCAAACAATGTGAAGGCCAAAGGACCATCTCTTGCTTCTGTTATGCATTTCCTTCATTCCAGCCCTGAAGGTGTTTCTACAACTACATGGAAATCCCATCCACTTTCATGCCAACCACATGCCTCTCTAGAGTCCAGAGCCTCCCTGATAATTCTGCATTATGTGGATATTTGCTACACAGAGAATCCCCAGCCTGCACATAGACCTGTGGAAAACCATATGTTTTCCCCTTGGTCAGGGACCATTGTGCATTCAGACAGACCAGCATCAGCCTACCTCTTTGTTGTAAAATCTCACATCGGTCTGCAGACGTGACACTTCCCTGCAAAATCCTCTCACCTATTTAACAAGGACGGGGGTACACTGGCAGAAATTCTCTGTTTTCCTTTTCCTTTTCGGCTCCCTTTTCCTGTCTCTGAATTCATGCTCATCCTCTTTCTGTCCCCTTCCTGTCACTGAAGTCCTCCTCCCTCTTATTCTTTCACCTCTCATCCATTCATTCTCCCATCAGGGAGATATGCAAATGAACTCTAATTCTAATTTAAGGGCATCTTTGATGTAAGCTTTGTCTAACCAAAAAAAAACCCCTAACAGTATCCGAGTTAGTTTCTGCTCTGACCTTTTCACTGTTTTTAACCTTAAGAATTTGTTGTCTTCACATCACAGGCAGGGAAACAGGACTGTGGTTATTTGACTGTTTTTAACAATATGTGAACTGAGGTAATTACCTAAGAGAAAATATTAGCAGAAAGGTTTTCTTATCTAAGGAAAAAAACGGAAAACTTTCCAAAGGAAAAGTAGTGTGTGGTTGGAGAATGCTTCTGCCATTACTGGGTATTCACACCATGTGTAGGGGAACCAGCTGGGGGTTTGCAGCACCCAGTGGAGCTCAGGAACCAGCAAAATGGAGGTGGTCTCTTAGCATGGTTCTCCTCCTGGGCAAGTATCCTTTGGCTGAACAGCAGCCGGCAAACCCACCTCTGGTGACATCCTGTCAAGGGTTTCTTCATGAGGTCTAAGTCCTCACACAGAAATAAATACCTACGCTTGTTCTCATGTTCATTCAACGTCTCTTCCCTCACAGTCTTTCCTATTTGTTTTCTTGTCTAGTCACTTTTGGTCCCGAATATTACTAATATGCAGATCTAAAATTTTGAGGGTTTTCACTAATTCTGCACAAATCCTTGATCCAAAATCAGGACAAAACAAGCTGAACCAAATATATCTCCAAACTACTCACACTAGGACATGGCTGCACATGAAGTTGGTCCCCACTTCCAGTAAGACACTGGGGTCGTGACTTTGCCATGCGGCTTGAACAGTAGATCAGACATTGGCCTAGTTGGCTTTTGGTGATAGTTCCTCCACAGATCTCCACCATTAAATACAAGGACTTAAATATGAACTCTTCCATATTAGTGATGATCTTTAATACACATGAAATATGAGACTTGGATACATCCTACAGCAAATACATGAGACGACCACAGAAAGCGTTTTCCCCTGCAAAAGGAATAGCTCAAATCTCATGGAAATCAATGATCTTGGAGAAGATTAACAGCACCAGATACGGAAATTGGAGAATTTTACTGGAAAATGGTTGCAGGAGCATGAATATAAAGGGTATACAAACCTCTTCAGGTTGTAAACACCAAGAATGAAATTATATATGGGCTACTTGAGTGAGGTATGTTTTCTAATAAGATAGAAACAGACACAGTGAGCATCAGTTGAAAGTATTGAGACTGTGGAATAGCTTCTCAAAGGAATTAGAAGAAAAAAACCCCATGAAGTTAAGGCATGGGAATAACTCCTTTTTTGTAAAGAATGAGTTAAACAGTCTGATGTTTTTCCTGTACACAACACTCAAGCTTTGGGGGTCAAAGTTGTATGGGTTGCACAGTATCCTTTCAAAACATGAAGAGCAATTCATTCATTCTGTAATGTGCTTTGAAAGTAAAGAGTTACAGATACTGCTGTGCTTGTCACCAACTTGTGGCTCTCCCCCATTTCATGTGGTTCGTGAATTATCGTTTCTCTTTGCTTGAACTTTTATACATAATCAGACATTGCAACAGGAAGTGAGACCTTCTCATCCTGCATCAGCTGGCAGAGAGGGTGTGCGCTCCTGTCTTCACCCTGCCTCACAGTAGGTCTTTCCTGATCAGCCACTTCAGTGTATGTCAGTTATGCCAGTGTGTCTCTGATGAGACAGGTAGATTATTGCATCTAGGGAAAAGGCGGCCCATAAAAAATACTCACCAGTGCTCCACAAGCCAATGGTTTCCCTATTGAAGCAGAGTGATTTACGGGTGATGTGTGCAGCCTGGAAGATTAATCTAAGTATCAGCCTGACAGTTTTCACACTGGATAAGAATAAAATTGATGGATGAAAAAAATATAAAAATATGTGCTGCATGTTTAATATATTTTCAATCTTTCCAAAAATATATGTAGGAAATCTATATGCTCCTTCCTTGGAAGAAAAATATGATTTGATCTTCCTCTAAACTATTGGTACTGCAACAAGACATCAAGATGGACACCATAGATGTGTAACTCTATTAATTAATGCTATCACTTGGACCCAAGGGACTAATGCAGGAGGTGAGGTCACATCCAATCGCACATCTCTATGATTCTACAATTACATCCTGATGGTCAGGAGACAGTAGCAGGTGTGATCCTCCAAAGATTCATAAAACACAAAGTCTTAGAACTTAGGAAAAAAACGGGGGGGGGAAGAAAGATGGCTTGCCAGTTATCAAGCCTTTACATTAAGAAGTGGTTTCACTGATGGAGGGTATGAAGGTAACAGCGGAAGAGGAAAGAACATTTCCAGTGCTAATGCAGCAGTAGGCTTATACAGCAAACCCGGTGACATTAAGGGCTGAGGATGAAAAAGTACAAGGCAATAGATCTTGGGACAGATAAGTCACTCTGTCACATCTACGCTTCGTTCTCAGAAAACAAGAGAAAAAGACTACACCAGATTTTATTGACTCTGCAGTCCATGCACTGCCTCTGTTTCACGGAGCAACACTTCCTTTTGCAGGTCCTCAACCAGCCACGGCCATGCATCGAAGAGCACGGATTAACACACAGGCTACCCCATCTGACATGTGTGTCCATCCCCGTCTGGGTTTGTCTATACTGTCAGCCCAGAGGCTGCCCATAAATCCCACTATGAAGGGTGTACAGCCAGCCAGTTAAGATACAAAAGCTCAGGCATGTCTGTAGTGTGCTTTTTAGAGCACAGAGGGTTCTGCAGATATATATCTTGCAATATAGTTTCATGTTACTTGGGCCTCAGATCACCCACAATCACACCTCTACAGCCATAAGGCCGTTACTTGGCTGGGAGGCAGGGCAAGCGGGAGCCAGAATATCCCACGTTCACAGTCACTGGTTCCAAGCCCACTTTTTCCCGGTAGTATTGATTCAGTCTTCATGAACCCCAGGATCCACTGGGCAAAATAGCTTTGGGATTTTTTTGTGGGTTGTTGGTTGTTTTTTGCTTTGTTGTTTTGGGGTTTTTTTTCTGCAAAGCTAATTATTTATTTTTAACTTCCAGAAAGCAGACTGGACAAGCCACAGTTCACTGCAGGAACTGAGGGCAAGGCAGATTGCATTCTCCATTGCAAAGACATTATTAGGTTGAAATAGCAGTGTCTCAAAAAGCAGAAATGTTCAGACAGCCTTCCAGATGTGATTTAATTGTTTGTATTATTTTTGCAAAGGCAATGAAGAGAGAGGAAAATGCACCTCCTCAGAAAAGTAATCAGTATTTTATGAAACTTAACAAATTTTCCACGCAAAAAACTAGAAAACTATGAAAAATATTCTGAAAAATATTTTAGCAGAAACATACTACTCATATTTTTACAATTTGGACAGTACTCAAAATTAAGGTTCAACAGGTCATTTGTAATTTTATTCCTCGTCTCTCCCCTTTTTCCTCCTTCTCTTTTCTTTTTTTTTTTCCCCTTCATTCTGTTGATTATAGAATAATAGAGAAAAGAAGAGTTAAAAGAGGTAACTATTGATCAGCTGAAGGAAATACTGAACACCTTGTTTTGTTAAAAAAGACAATATTAAAACCTCATTTTCATCATTATAATTTCTGTCCTCTTTCTAGGCCTGATTCTGCAACTTTCTTCACATGCACCAAGTTTAAACTGCTTGTCCTTGACTCAAAAGCCCTGTGAGATGCCAGTCCAGCCTTCATCCCAGTTCCTCAGAGGAGCCAGGCACTGTTCTGTAGAGGAAGCTCAACAAAAATGAGAGAACTCACCAAAAGTATTTTAACTGCATCAGGGCAGAACTTATGCGGGCTTGTTTACCCCACTTAATGAACTGCCTTACCTTCTCTCCTCTGTCAGTGATGTTAACTTTATTCCCTTTATTTACTCTTTCATTCCCTTTTCAATGTTTTTTTCAGTGCAATCCCTTATGCATGAAATAGCCTCCCTTACTTTGATAAATTACTGTACCTTCGCTTCTTCCCAATGTTCATAAGTGAGCTAATCAAAACTTCAGAGACCCAAGTTTTTTTCCATTCTTGAATAACTAAGTTGCTTGTTCCTTCTGTGTCTGTTGTCTTTGTCTTCACAGCCCTTCTAAGTTGGCTCTCCCATGCAGCTTGCTGAGTTGCCTTTTGCTATTGATCCATGCAGCCTTTTGGTGGCTGGACCATGAAAATTTGTAAGGCCTTGGAGATTCACTTCGATATTGCACAGAGCCAAGTACATCCTGTGTAATTAAAAGGACCCCATCAAGTTCATACGTGGGGCTTATTATCAATATGACTGTCCTAAAAGATTGCAGTGAAAGATCAAAAGAAAACTTTTTTTTTTTTTTTTTCTTGTTTTCCCAGCTTGCTTACTCTGTGCATTCAACAATTGTTTATCCCAGCTTTATGGCACTGTTGGCAGCAGGATTCCCTTCCCTAGGTTCAGCAAGAGGAGTTTTAAATGAAACAGCAGTAGCAGAGCTAAACCAGAAAGAAAACAGGCCATAGGCAGCATGCAGCGTGTGTAAAGAAACACACGGGAAAAGGAGACCTGCACCAGTATGGTCAAGGTTTCTGGAAAAAAACAGAAGTTCTGTTGTTCTGCAAATAAGTAAATCTGGAATAAAAAGGTGCTTGACAGAAACAACTGGTTGGTTTGAAATTCACCCCAATCTAGTTGGCACATTTCTTTTAATAAGTACTACAGTAACTGCCAGCACCATTATGCAAGCAGGTAACTTCAGTGGAGGCACTGGGATAAGCAAAGGGGCTGCGATAGGCTTCGTATTCCCTGAGTCCCCAGCACCTGGAAAGGGTAAGGCATTAATAAGCAGGCGCACAGCCATACCAGTCCTGGTTTGCTTGGTTTTGTGAAGCCAGATCAGAGTAATGGGATCTTCAATTGTCTTTGCTCCTTCCACACCCAGCAAGGCTCTCTCAGTTCACAGCTTATACAGTATGACAGAAGTATGCCTTAAGTCTGTAGCTGAAGGATTAAAGCTTTGCAAACCTCTTAAAATCAGCCAGACGGCTCTAGCACTCGTTAAAGCTTTTACCTCATTTCAAGCCTGGGTGCTCCCCAAAACTGGACTAGCAAAAACATGCGTAAAGGAAATCTCTTCATCTCACTGAAATAGAGGGGAGGCCTGTTCTGACTGAAGAAATTACTGGCACTACCTTGAAAAGTACAGGGGAAACGTAATGGGACGTTTGCAGCAACTTGCACGAGGAAGGTACCGAGGTGATTGCTATGTCCTGTACTGCACACTGGGGAAATAACAGAAAAGGCTCTGAGCTTGTAAAGCTGAACTGGTTTCCTAGTAAGAAAACAAATACAGCACTTCAACTGCAGCTAGCACCGTAGCCAGGTACCTACAGACTGATTGCACCACACCTCCTCCAAACACTTCCTCCCTGCAGACCTCTCCCAGCTTGATGCAAATTGCTGAATATTTTCTTCTAACAACTTTTATTGGCTTGATTTCTGTTCCACCACCTACTGACTTACCACAGCCAGAGCTGGTTAGTGTATAGCTTAATCTAAGGTGTGTCCATAATGCCTGGTGTGGTGGCCCTGGCAGACCCATGAGGCTTGGCACGTGCTATGGAGTTGCCACAGATCCCCATTCTTTCCCTGGAAATCAAAGCGTCCCCAGATGCAATAGCAGATGTGCGCACAGCACTTCCAGTGTGCTGGTTCCTTAGCCCTTTTTCTGGCTCCACTGAGCTTGAGCTGACAGTGGGGAATTTGTTTCTGCTCTTTTGCCAGATTGATCCTTGGAGGGTGGGGAGATTGCCCTGGGACTTGGTCTTGCTCCTGTCTTTAGTGCTGGCCACGGGCACATGTTCACACCACGCACCACACCAGCACCCTGACATTTCTGGGGTGCTGCCTGCTTTTCACCACCCTTCATTTGTGTTTGGTTTTACTTCTGCAGCTGTCCTGTTGTTACCTGATGCCACTCACATCCCACAAAAGGTGGGACTGTTGCTGTTGGTCCTCTCCTTGGGCTTTTAACCAGCAGCTGCTGCCAGGGCTGCTCCTCAGGGCTTCTTCCTGCTGCCAAAGAAAGCTGCTGGTGTTTAGCCTGTTGTTTTCTTATCTGCCTCCACCCCTGTTCATTGCCCCTGTGCTTGTCCACAGCAAATCCTCCTTGTACCGGGCAAGTGCTTTGTCCTGTGGAAGCACGCTGTGCTGGGCCAACCTCAGGGTCAGCCAGACTGTTCACCTTCCAAACTAATCATCTACCACCATGTTTTCACCCTTAAAAGAAATGGAAGAACAGAGAAGAACAGTTTTTAGCTTTTCTCGGAGCCGAAGAAGCATCCCAGAGAGCCTTGCATCACTCCAGGTACACTGTTGACCAGACATTCACTCCCTGACCCACAAACACAGACCTTGCTTACTTGAAGTATGCCTCTATATTCAAGAGGGTTAGAAATCAGTCTAGCTCTTAAGGTCAGGCGTTTAGGGGCACCTTTTACTGCCCAGTCTGTTGTAGAAATACTACATCTTGTACATACTATTTATCTCTTGCCTAGTAGCAAGATTGGTATAAAACATACAGGGAAAAAAACACTTTTGTTTTAATTGCATTTAAAAGACTCAACATTTTCTTCTTCTCAATCAACTTTTTTACAATTAAATTTGAATTTATCACAAGTTATATTTAGCCCTAAATATAATATATGTAAACAATCAAATTTAATTGAAATAGTCCTTAAACAAGTACACACTGCTGTTTTAAAGTCAAGTTGGTGAAATTAAGGAAGTCACTGTCTGAGCACCAAAACCCAGCTGTTGTTGAAGCCATAAATCAGCTCTTGGCAGGGCTAGTCTTTTCTGCAAGTGCCAAGAAAAGAGTTACTTCATTTAGGCTTACTTTACCATCAATTGCAAATAACTGGCTCATGTAAACTTGAGAAATTATGGCGAGCTAAAAACCAGGAAATCTTGTTTTCCTTTTCCCATTGAAGAATACAAATAATAAGTAGAAAAGTATGAACTGTTATTTCTAAAATCTTAAAGGTCAGGGATAAGCATAAACGATCAGTTCAAAAGTGTGAAATACAAGCCTTGCTGGCTAAGTTAAGTTTTTGCTCCTAACTGTGAAATGTTTCATTGGCCATAACACGATACGACAGCCAGTCACCTTGACCGCTACAGCCTGGCTGAAATCACACTGATGCCTGATGCAGGTTTCATCCTCTCCCTTGGCACTTCCGTCACCTTTGCTGTATAGAGGCACGTGTCCGGGGTAAGATGTGCTTCTTACCAGTTTCTCTGACAAGAACATCTCACATAATGCTCTCATTTCTGGTCGGGAAACTTTTGGCTTACACCTCCAGAGTTACAGGCAGACCTCAGAATCCACCACAATAACTCCTGACATGATGGCCCCTCGATGGTCCAAGCTGGGACACCTGGCTCTGTCCTGGCTTATGCACCTGGGCATCGTATGCATGGTCACCATGGCCAGGATCGACTGCCCTTGCCCACAGCTGGGCTGCACGTGGGGTACCCGCATGGTCTCTGAAGTTCAGAGGTCTCCAGGACTCTCATTAGAGACAGCATCAAAAGGAACAAATTACGGTGCAATGTGTAGAGCAATTTCAATCAGGTACCACAAGTGGAGAAACTCCTCTGGAGTCAACACATAACCAGAATAACAACACAACCTGTAGCTCTATGATATTTGAAGTGAGGCCAGAACCTGATGTCAGAAATCTGAGTTAGACTAGGCTTTGATACACCATATTTGAAGGGACAGAGAAAGTTTTGTAAGTCTGAGTTTGTCCTAAAGGAGAGCCTGTGGTTTTATTGTTAATGATTTTATGGAAAAAATATTATTATTGCTGACTATTTTATATTTTAGCTGAAAAAAGCTGAAAATCCATTTACTGAAGATGCTGAATGCTTTCATGCCGGTTACAACTGAAGAATTTTCAGAGGGTTGTTTTAAGGAAGACCTGAATGCTTTTTTAACAGAAATATCCATTAAAAAATTACATATTCAAAGGAGCATTTAATAACAACAGCAATCATAGAAAAAAATTCTTTCTGGCAATTCACCTTTAAATCCTTTTAAAACTTGCAAGACTCACTTCTGTAGTGGACCCACCATGCTAGGAGACCAAATTATGAGGGTCTCAGTCAAGAAAATACATTTTGGAGGTTGTTGCAAGTAATTATCAACACAGTCAAAATAGCAAATTAATTCACACTGTGAATTAATTATGCTCAGCATCACTGGAGGCTCTGTTTGGCTTTATGTTTATGTCATTACCATTATTATTACTCTCTCCCATCTGAACTCTTCTAAACTGAATTTGACTTCTAAGGAGCAACTTTCCATGCTCCTAAAATTCCACCACTAAGTGAATCCCTGAGCAAGGAATGGCACTTGCTCATATAACTCTCAGTGTTATCAGCTCTTGAGAACTTATTCCAAGCATCCTGGCAGTTACTACTTTTCTTAAAGCTTCAGTTCTAGGAATCAATTAGATGGAAATTTCAACTTTAATTTAAAGAAAGGAAGTTTCTAACCCTCGGGCTTGTATCAAAAAGCTTGAAATCAAAACGAAAAAAAGGCTTAGATATCATAACAGAAATAAAAATGTCCATGAATGATTACCTTTAAAATTCATATTATGTTTAAGTCAGTCTCTTGATTTTAGGGGTCTTGGTAAGTGACATCCAGCTGTCGGTCACCATCTTCCAGGATACTCTGTGTCTGCTATTAAAGGGGTTGCTACGAATAATGCACTCACCTATTTTTGCCTTTGTAAAATTTTTATCAATGCCCTACAGTGTTTAGTAACCAAAACCAGAAGTTAAACCCACCACTTTTTGTTCCACAACAGTCTTGCTTTTATTATTCTTGGAGTCAGCAATGTAAACTGAAGCTTCTCTCTTTTTTAAAATATTCCCTGTCCCTAATACCAATTGATTCTTCTGTTTTTCATCTTCTTTAAATTATCTATGCAGCAATGTGTTGTATTTGAGTACAAAAGTTCAAAAAACAGCAGAAATGTCCCAGGACATGGATTTGTAAGACCGCAAGGATTCAGTTTTCTCCCTCCTTAAGTGTCTCTTCATTGTCCCAGTTCATTCCCATTTTATGTGCTGCAGCAATGAAGTATCTTTGGTGTCATTTACAGCCTTTGTCCATCTTGGAAGTGCCTGCTTTTCTTTTAGGAAAACAATAGTTAGTCTCTGCTCATTATGTGCAGTAATTGTTTATTTCTTGGTTATTGTTCACCCAATAGTAATACTGAACAAGAATCAGGTCTTTATTTAGCAGAAATAGGAAGTCAAACCAGAGACATATTTAGCTTCCAGGTGTCAGTTTGTCATTCAGTGAAACAAAACTGCTCTTTTCAAATATTGTTCTTCTGCATTATGCACTTTTAGGCCTTTAAAGTATTAGACTGCTGCCTAGCACTGCAAATATGGATGTGCCTTGACTGCCAACGCATTCAGACATCTACATCAGCAGTAAAATTTGAATTCATGCTCCTTAAAACTACACTGCATAATTTGAATTTGTATACAACTTCCATCCTCTCTTGTGCACAATTTACCATGTATATCTGAAAGTAAAATGTAAATCCAAAGCAGCTCTCAGGCTGCTTAGAGTTTTTAAGACTTGCCAGCACCATTTTAGGTAACAACAAATGGTTTTCTGCCACTTTTTAACATATGGGGCACATTCTGGACAGAGCTGAGTTCACTAGATGAGAAAAATCCTTGTGATTTCCTACTTATATTTCTTGTCTCTTTTGGGCTTATGGAAATTAGTTATCAGCCAAAGCAAAACTAGTGGGGTGAACTCAGAAAAATCTACCATTGTATGTTTAATTTCCAGCTGAAAGTTCTGCAATTTCATTTTCATTCCAACAGGAAATCTCCAGCATTTGTGTACATGACTTTGTTCTTATTACTGAATTGCTCAGGTTTACCTCTGAAAATACCATTTTCACCACTGAAGGGAACAACGTGAAAGTAGCAGTATTGTTATTAAGACCCTAAAAAGATCAGTTACCACTTTTGGTCCAGTGCTCTCTTGACAGATCTATTAAAGGCATCAGCTGGAAACACGCCACTTTTCTGAAGTCTTTTTTAAGGTTAATGTTCTTGGCACTGATGTTTTTCCTCAACAAAAATCAGAGTGAAACTCTCCGCTCATGTAAACTAATAGCACTATTGCCAGATCTGACCACAGATCCATCTGAACATCTGTCCCTCTTTTATTTGAAGTTCCTCATAAGAAATCTACTCTGTATATCATTACCTACATTACTTTATACAGTACTGTTTATAGCACCAAAGCAAGATACCAAAGTGATACCAAAAATCCTCCTGTTACCACATGTGATCAGTCACCATCTGTAAACTTTGAATGTGGCCAGTGTATCTTCATAGCCGAACAATCCAAATTAGCTGCTTTTTAATTATCAGTAAATCAAAGACTCACAGTAAACTGTCCAGCCTTTGTGGTTCATTTTTTCCTAGCAGAAGAAAACGATGTGGAGATCAGTGTGTCACAGCAACAAATGCAGCAAGCAGACCTTCTGGGTTGGATAGCCATCTCCCACCTGGGCTGGTGAGCACTGACCCACCTTCTGCCCTGGTCTGCTTAGTCACTGCTCTCCCAAGCTCCAAGTCTCCCTGCACCAAAATGTTTGCTGTGTTAATTAGGGTGCATTGGGCAACATGTTAATGTGAACACACAGACATGGCTATGGCCACCTAGTCACAAGCCTGCAGAATTCACACCACAGATTGCTCTAAAACCTCACCCAGCAAGCAAGAAAAACAGTTCAATCAACCCTTCTGTTTGAATTGGTGTTTGCAACAACAGTTTACAACTGCAACCGTGCCATCATTTCTTAGCATGTCTTCATTTCCATCAGGCATACCACAATTTGTGGAACCTGTGAGCTCACAGGCACCTTTTCTTTGGAATAAAATGAATAAAACTGATTTTAAGTTGCCTTTTAGCATAAAACATAAGAACTATTATAGTAGATTCAAATAAATTTATTTTGCACACAGAATAAAAGATGGACCTTTTCTCCATCTACTAAGGGGATTTCTTCATAAAGCTTAGAATTAACTTAGAAAGATTCATGAACTCATGAGACAATGTAATCAAAAAAGGAAATACCTGAACATTTACATGCAATATAAATATTTATCAAAACCCACCCATTGGATCAATATTAAACATGGATCCTGAAATGTTGGAGAATAAAGGATTTATGCTACCACATGAAAGAAAAACATCTGGAGCAATGCTAGCCCAGGTTCTCAAGGGGTAATACACAATCTGTTCTTGGTCCAAAAGCTGTGAGAAATGCACTTGTCATTTTGTCATACGTACTTTGACAGAAAGGTCAAAGGAAGAATTTATGGGAATAGTACAGTCATTAATGTGTGCTACAGAGAAAAAGTGATCAATCAAACCACAACCCATTGCAAACTCCTGAACACTGTTTTCTTCTTCTGTTTATAGCCTTATATAATGCATTACTTTCCCATCTTCATCATTTGAAGCAAAGTGGCAAAGATAACAAATTTTTTCAAATCCAAAGATTCCAACTAACATTGTCATGACATTCTCAATCCAAAAAATATATATTTTCCTGTTCTTCTCTGAACAATGACATATTGCCACTTTTAAAAGGTCATTTCAACTGACATTCATGAGTACAAGAGAGAGACTTGTTCTCTTGTAAAACATTGCAGAGACTTGATTATTGTTTCACCTCTCAGCATTTTTTGTCGAAGACTGAACAACCAAGCCAGCTATGTTTTCCTCTCAGCTCTCCTAATCCCAGCTATTTTTCAGCAGCGGCCTGATTGTCATAAGTTGCAAAGGGTCTGATGCATGGATGAGCTAAAAGTAATTTTGTGTTGATAATCCCAATGACCTTTTCAAGCCAAGGAAACCCTTGATTCTGGGAGTCTATGAAGACCAAAGAGAATGAGCCTTTATCCAAGATGTGGAGTGATGGCAGAATTACACCCTCTTACTTAAGTTCATCCACTTCGGAAGCAGCCATTTCCCAGGGAGAAGCCTTTAACAAAAAAAGAGAGGGTTTCTGGCTGCTAGGAATGTAAACTCATCAGTTTAAAAAACTCTGAACAAACAGAACTGTCATGAAAGTGGTAAAGATTACCTGCAGTAAAAAGAAGCCATGTTTTAAAAGTTTCCAAGTAACTAAGGAACATGTTAATATTTGCTGTTAAACATTTTTTTCTCTAACATTTGGGCTATTAATAAAAAAAAAATTGAAACCTTGTTCATAGCTGCCCACTGGACTCTCAGCATGAGAAGTCCAGTGGCTTTTTACCCGGATCAGCCCTCTGTTCAGAAATTCCAAATGCAATTGACTTATTATGCCAGAGCCACTAACAATGACTCTTATCTGGCAGTCTTTTGGGTGACACATAGTCCCCACCGAAGAGCAGCACAAAGCATTGGTACTGCCAGCTTCCTTCAGGTTTGTACAGGAGGTTGTGGATGCCAGTAGTTCCTGTGACAGAAAGGAAAGGCAGCATGTCTCATCTGCCCTGCATTTCCAGGCAGATATCATAATAAGAGTGTGAGCCTGGGAAGGGAGGTGAGTGGGAACAGAAGCCTTTTTTCTTCCCCATCTTTGATGCCACGCTTCAAGCAGTGAAGAAAGGGGAAGACGGAGCTGCTGTGTCTAACAGATTACTTTGTCTCTCCCATAAACTCCGCTGCGCTGGGGAGCTTGCAGTCTCTCTCCTTTCTCAAGGGACATAACTCTATCTGGCCAGTCAGTCTGTGAGGAGATCAGAGTGACATTTGGTCAGTGACATGCATATGGAGGATGAATAACTCAAGCTAGATTTATAAATGCAGCACTTTTTAAAAAAATATACCTTTGCTGTTGGAAGTAAATTCAGTGGATAGGTCAGATGGAAATGATGACTGTATCAAGCATAACCCTCAAATGAATAAAAACCTTGTCATAAGGTATTTCAGAGAGGCAGGTAGGGAAGAAACTGTGGCAGAGGCACCAAAGCTTCAGAAGAGGGCTTGTGTTTTGAATCATCGTGGCCTACAGCAACACAAAAATACATCACTCACCTTCAAGAGAAAGAAGAAGCAAGGGTTAATGTGAGCAATTGGCCTGGGGTTTGAAAAAGGCTATTTACTCACATTGAAAGATGTGATGAAAAAGGAGAGTTCAGTGTAAGCTGGGAATAAAAAACATGGGAGCACAGGACTATTCACACATTGGCAAATGGCTCAGGAATCACTTCTGAGGAGCAGCCCTGCCGGCAAGAACTGGAGGACCCCCGTGGACAGCAAACTCAGCTGGTGCCCACAGGGCATCTTAGCAGATGTGAAGGTTGACAGCACTCTGGGCTGTATGAACAGCGGCATTAGACCATATCTACATACGGCATCCAGTTTTGGTCCTGCCAGCACAGGACAGTCAGAGGCAAACAGGAGGGGACTCAGAGGAGGGGGTGCTCAGAGGAGGGGGTGCTGGGGGCTGGAGCACTTGTCCCATGAGGAGCTGGGCTGAGTCAGCCTGGAGAAAAGGTGGCTTTGGGGGCACCTAGTAGTGCCACTGCCTACCAGTGCCTACAAGGGGTCACCAGCAAAATGGAGCTGAGCTCTTTGTAGTAATGCATGGGGAGAGGACAAAAGACAATGGGCAAAATTGCAACAAGAGATGTTTAGTCAGGGTATAAGGAGAAGTTTTTTTCCCCATGAAGACAGCCAGGCAGGAGAGCAAGTTGCCCTGAAGGCTGTGCCTACCCCATCCCCGAAGAGTTTCAAGACCCAAGCAGACAGAGCCCTGAGCAGCCTGGTCTGTCCCCAGAGCTGGCCTTGCTTTGGGCAGAGGTTTGGAGTAGACACCTCCAGGGTCCAACCTGAATTATTCTGTGATTCTTTGAAAGTGAAAGGATCAGTGAATCATTCCAAAGTTTCATCTTGAGCAATATGAAAATGTTTCAGTAAAGGTTATATTAGAGTAAAAATCTCTTGAGTGCAAAAAAAGGAACTAGACTCTCATTCTAGGACTATATATGCAAATTTCAATTTGAACTGAATATACTAAGGAGCAACAAGTGAACAGAAATAAACAATACCTGCTGCCTCTTTCCCTTCAGTTTAAATTTTCCCAGATGCCTAGGTTAGCGGTGACAAACAGATACCTTCACCATGGGGAGAATGCCTTCTGCTTTTATTCCCTTTGAAAACACCTCCATCAAAGCTGTTTAAAAGCCTCAAAAGCAAAAAGAGAGATTTGACAGGAAAATGTGAAGATGTCTTTACTTTCCTAGAGAAAGAAAATACCTGGCTTCTCTGGTCTCTATAGCAACAATCTGTAAATACGATTAGCATTAACAAGAAAACATATCATCTTGGGTGAATCTTTTATCTTAACTTGCTCTTATAATTCATTTTAAAGGCCATTCCTGGTATTATTATATAAGCTCTTTATTGCACTTTTGGACAACTCTATGATTCACACTCATTCCTTGTATAAATCTACTGTTTCACACTAACAAGAATAAGTATGTCTCTAAGTCTATGACCAAGGAGACAAAAAGATTTTCTTTAAAGGTGCACGGCAAGGGCTGCATGTTTATGAGAATATGCCACTTTGAGGATTATTTATCACAAGCAACAGACTTTCCAGACTGCTGAGCAACTTTATTACAAGTGGGTACACACCAGTCTATTTCAGATATACACATTTCTCCCACATTGTAACAAGACTAAAATGATGTGATAAACCTGGTTTGGCATGCTGAGCCATCAGGAAAATCCACAGCACTGTGGTACAACATCTCTGTTAGGTACACGCCTGTGACCATATTGTTCCTCCTTGCTTTTTAAATAGACTTTTTCACAGAAGCCTCTGGGTCAGGCTCTAGGGGTGAATTTCAGGGCCAGGCAACAGGTTATCTAAAGGAGCTCCTAATATCCCAGGATACAAATCTAGTGACCATGTTCCCTATGCAAACACAGAGGCACTTTCCATGGGAAAAAAGATTTTCATTCTGCATTCAGGCAGGCAATCTTTTACAAGGACCTTTACTGGATTGTTGAAGATCTGTAGTGGGAAGGAAAACATCATCCACTTTCCCACTTTAGAGAGACAGTAATACAGCTGGATGTGCTCCCCTCTCTGTTACAGTAAGTGTGGTTTAATTACACATGCACAAGTATGGATGTGCAAATAGATCCTCTTGTTTATATTCTAGGAATTTATACTATTACAGGTGTTTCCAGTGGAAAGTCATTTAAGTCTCGCTGTTTGCGAATCTGAGTCATTAGATCCTTATTTATATGAATAGATCCTCTAAAACATAATGGGAGCTGCCTATGTGAATGGGGCTGGCAACATCCTTGCCTCTACACATCTTGAGAAGTGCAGCTTACATTGCAGTTACTCAGACTGAAGCACTGGTCTTTTCAATTTATATTAGGCTGTGCAATGTTACACATCGCCAAAAGGAAAGGCAATGGAGGGAGCAGATGTCACCATATCTGATTTACATTGTACTTTGTGTTCTCACTGCTTCTGATGATAGAGAAACTTTGCAAATTACCAGTTAAATTGGCAGCATGTTAAAGTCACATGCAAGTAGCTATATCCACTTCAAGGCTGCGAAGAATCAGGCCCTTGTGTCTCCTACTAATCAGGCTATGTATCAGGTATCCTCCTGGCAGAAAATGGATCATGTAACAAAGACAGAACAAGCCTAGTATGTGAGATGAAGAAAAGGTAATAAAGCTCCATTTATATCATGTATTGGCCCTTTTGGACAGTCTTTGGAGCATTACTGTTGTCAGTCCCATGTGCTAGTCGCCTTTTGAAGACCTTCATCTATTTGAAGCTTTTCAAACACTTTTGAAAGAATGTCTACAAAGTCCTGCAAATGCCAAGAGCAGTTGATTTAACACGACTCTAACTAAGGCAAAATGAACTGAAGCAATTTCTCCTGTCCCTGCAGGTACTGTGTTGAAATATTTTATCTGAAGTCTTCAGAACTATCCCATTGAAAATATCTTTTAAGAAGCTTCAGTCTCTTCACACATCAAAAAAAGTGTGCAGTGTATTTGGAGGGAGGGGAAAATCCCTAAAATCAATGTTGTTATTGCAGTCCTAATAGGCTGTGCCATATTCTAGGCAGTCTAGTTTTGATAGCGGCAAATTTCATTAAGGTCTATCTTGAGACACCACACAGTTTCAGAACTCTTTAGAAGTCAGAGTTTTCCTTCAAAAACATTTCAAGCAAAGGCTATAAAAATACTACTAGGGGTCCTTTCCTTGATCGCAGTGGTACCTCTGGGAAAGGAGTTATTACTACCTTTGTAGTTTGGTAATAAGGGGCTACTGTCCATCCTTTAAAGTGATATGAGTCAGACCCTAATTTGCTGCATTAAAATGTGGTGTGTGTGATGTCTGTTTATTGTCTCTATCTCCTCCCACATACGCCTCTGTCAAGATGGTTTTGCTGATACTGTGTGTTGTTCATTTTTAAAGAATCCTGTCAGGTAAGGATGTGAAAAATGGAAGAAGAAATAGTCAAAAACATATAATCTTCATGAGAACTAAGTAATTTACGACTCACAGGCTTGAATATATATAACATAGTCTAAAGAACAGTATGTGCATTTCTATGAAGTGCGTAGTATGTAGGGAATAGGAATTGCTGAGAAAACTTTGGAAAGTCACATTAAAAATGACAGCTTCTAGGCAGAATAGGAGCAGTCTGCAAAAAGTGTGTTCTCATCCTGGGGGGCGAGAGGGTTTGTTATTAATTTACATCACCTTAGCAAGATGAAGGCTCCCGTAGAGGAAACAGAGAGCAAAAATTATTCCTTTCCAAAAGGGCTGTTATTCAAAGGACACCCCAGGATATTCCAGAATAGTTTTGAAACCTTTTTTTTAAAGCAGGTAGCTTTCAGTCAGACTATTGACCAATTGTCATATTGTGCTTTCCTAATGCTGCAGTACCTATGTGTTGTGGGGAGGTTTACTGCATTACGTCCTCAGTTTCTTATTAAAAATATTTCTCAACCAACTCATTTCTCATTACTAAGGTTAAAGGAAAAAAGAATCATCACAGTAAAACACCTTGCCAACATTTCTGGTGGAGGAATGAAATATCATATTAAGACCACACTCAACATGGGATGCAGACCAGGTGTGGCCACAGATGCTAGCCAAGAGCCCCCATAACATTGTTAATTGCCATGAAGAGGAAAAAATTAAAAGGCATTCGCCAAAAAAAGAGTTATGGTCACAGTGATGCAGTGAGTCAGGAAGCGTGCACCAGGCTACTGGTTTGTGCCACCCTTGTCCCCAGGCAGCACCATCACAGAGATCCAAAAAAGAGCACATCCCATGTGTGCCTCAGCTCAGTAAAGGTGAGGTTTAAATGGATGCCGTACAAATAGAAAGTAGAGAAATGGGGAAGAACGCAGCACCGATGACTCCCTTATAAGATACTTTCCCTCTGACTTCAAATGAGATGTTAACATGATCTAGATGGAAAAACAGAAATGTCATCAAAGGGACAGCCAAAGCCTTTATTGGGTGCAACAGACAGCGTTGCTAACCTACCTTTTTCTGTTAACTGTTGGGAAGAAAAAAAATAATGCCCAGTTTATCTTGCAGCAGGCTTAGAATACGTCAATATTAACATCTACCTGAAATGAATTTAGACAGATTGTTTTATACGCAGATTGAATTGTCAGAAAAACTGTATTAAAATCCTAGGAACCAGTTGTTAGATTTGTATCTGTTGTTTCAGAGGCATGGGAGGGCTGTAGGAATAGGTGCTGAGAAATGGCTGTCAGTGAACTGACTGGAACAGAAAACATTGCATTAATGAGCCACAATTTTTTAAGACATGCCTTGAGTTGTTTTGTCATGCAATTTTGCTAAAATAATTTGCTATCTACCTAGATGAAAATTATTGCAGTGGGAACTTTTTTCCCCATTCATCTTTTTTAAAGAAATCATATCATTTTTAACATGCTCTTTTCTATCTGTTACATAGTGAATTACAAGTTGGAAGCTGTATTTTTCCTTTATTTAACCAGTTCTAAAAAGTGAAGTGGTGAACAACATAAACGAAAAGCCACATTGTGCATGTAATTGAAAAATTATTTTAAAGTCAACTTGTTGTGGCAATTGTCAAGTCTACAGATTGAGAGCAAGAAAAGCCCGTTCCGTCTTCAGATCCTCTTTAATTTTACTTATGAAAATTGCCTCTTAGCAGTTCTTTAGTGGTTTATCTAGTTATATATATTGATTTTTTTTTTTTTTTTGTGGTGGAGAAGAGAAATCATGCTCTTATGAAGTAATAATGAGCTCAGCAGAAAGCCTTAGCTATGATTATGTCAACAGTTTAGAAGTAATCTGTATCTGAACTCAATAGAGGATTTCATTTACCTAGAAAATATCCAAGTGGAAAACAGCTTGGTGAGGGCATTAGTGCACACCCAAATCTAGGGTGGATTTGCATACAGTTGAGACAATTAGAAAAGAGGGTCCTTATCACTTTTATGAAATCAAGCCGATTCACCAGAGTACCCCAAATACACAGGCTGGCACTGGACACACTCTGTTCTCATACTTCACAGGGTTTGAAGTAGGTTTCAGTTTCATTTTGCTTATAGTGCACCAGACAGCTTCGGAAAACCAGAGAGAAATAAACCACAATGCCACAGTAGTGGAGAATATTTTGCTGCATTTTTTTTCAAACGACAGTCTCCTGAGCCAGGCATTTGAATCATAAGGACTTCTGGGATGGGATTTTCACTCAGAGATCTCCATTCTTACGTGGATTAAGAGGATTAAAAACCATTAAATGACCATCCTCCAAGTCCCTAAAGCAGATTTGCCTTTTTCTATCCTCCTTCAACTGGGGCAGACTTGGGGGTAACAAAGTAGTGCACAAAAGACTCCCTTAGCATGACAAAAGGTGAAACAATCCACTGAACTGCCAATGTACCAGACAATGAAGTCGGTGCAGTCTACTCAGCTCATTTTCATCAGAACAAATGGTATCAAACTTGGCAATGGCATTGTTCTTAAACTTGAACATGGGGCTCTTTTTTCCCCCCTCTTCTTTTTTTTATTTTTTTATTTTCCCATCCGAAGCTCAAGGTGTCATATTAATTATTTAAATCTTCAGAAGATTTCAACTGTATCCTCCAAGGCTCTGCTCAGTGCCAGAAGGTCTCCAATCTGCATTAGCTTTTGTTAATTAGAGCTGAAACAAGGACTTTGATCTCAATGAATATAATAACAAAAAAAAAAGAAAAACTTCCTGTGTGATTTATCTTTTACCTATTTTCTGCCTTTACTGTTTTTCCACTCTATTAGACTTTGATTTACCTTGTCTGAGTAACATTAAACAACTCGGGTACAAAAGAACTTAAACAGCTTCAAAAGCTTGACTGAAATGATAGTTAAATGCTACATGAAGTGATCCTGAGTCTTTAAACTTTGAAAGAAAATGACACAATTTTACTTTATTTTATTTTTTGTAAGCAGGGGCCGGCGGAGGGGGGGGGGTAGTGGTGGTTTGTACAGCATGGATGCTTGTCTACTGATGTCAGATATCACAGGTTTTCCTGTTGGGATTGATCTTTCCTCATTAAGAGCCTTGTTTCTAGAGCTATAGCACTGATAGAACAGAAGGCCAGTGATATTCTGCAAGATGTTCCTCATGCATCAGGCTTGCCCTGAGTTTGTAGCGCTGCTTAGATCCAAGGGGGTCACTGCCAGGGCTTGCCTTGTTAAAATTTTTCTCATTAACATTTATCTTATTGAATAGCTCTGAAAGGCAAATTTTTTAAGCCCAAAAAGAAATACTAGCAAATTTTAGTGTCAGATGAGGTCTAGTTGTATATTCACTTGAGCGGGGACTTATCGTTATGGTCCCCTAATATGAAAAAAATAATCAAAGAACATCCGAAAATGCTGTAAGTGAAATCTACATCTGAGATTTATGAGATACATGAGGGTAAATTTTCATTGTGATGGACAAAGAGTTGCGCACACAGCCTTCATTAATAACAACACATAGTGCTGAAAATGTGCCCTGTACCTTTTACATACGGCTCGCTACAGAACGGCACAGCCCCAGGAGGCTGGTCACTCATGGTTTATCTCATTTTAGCAAGAATAAATTAAAGGATATCTATCTTGTGATTCTGGACAGAAAGTAGGAGAGCTGAAGTGAAGAGTCTTAAAAATAATGGTGAAGAACTATGATAATCTGCTGGAGGCACCAACTGAGACAAAGGAGGTTTGTCTAGAAAGGAACAGGATTTTGTTGGGGAAGTTTCAAATGGATTCAGTGGCTGAGACAAATGCCAAGGTCTGGCTTTGTCCACAGGACCGGGACAGCCTGGGCAATGGTAGCACAGACTGCCTCTGCTTACAACATCAACGCGCTTCAGCTCCAGGTCTGCAAACAGGTTGGGAATTTGATAATAGTCTGATCCATCCCCTGCCAAAACCTATGGCAGGCTGCAAACCAGCTTCAAGAGGCTTTCAGCCAGGCCCTACCTCACTAGAAATTTTCCCACTGAGTCCTGGTGGATTTGTAATGTGAACACCCATCCCCTTGTTGACTAAGACCACTTTTTTCCTATTTCCATGCCTTTTTTCTCTCTTGACAGTCCACTTTGCAGAGGTTGGTAGTGGTGGGCAACGGGCACATTTCTGGTCACACATTTGGACAGGAGGTTGTCATGCTGTGCTAAAAGTTTTAGTTAATGATGCAAAGCACGAACCCTCATTGGTTTTCATTCCTGCTCCTTTTGGAGTAGAATTGGGTATATTTGCAAAGCCAAAGAATGTTACCAGTCAACTGGAGGCAAAATTTTATATAAAGGCAAAAGCTTCATGTTAGGCCCATATCTTTGTTTCTCACATGGAGGTGTGCCTGGGAGAGGGAGGGCCCTCATGTAGCTGTTAAAAGGGATATGAGAGTAATGATGCTGCTTTGCTATTCCTCTTCTATCTAGAAGCTGGCCAGAGAAAAGGGGGAAGTAACAGATTACTTACAAACACAGATATTCTGTTAAACCAGGACTTTTGGTCCCATCATACAGACCTGCCATCCTACCACCAGTCAGCACACACACCTTGAAAATCCAGACAAAATCTGTTAATGCCCAGCGTCTTCTCCCCTGCTTGCCCCTACCCTTCATACCATCAAAGGTTCACGAGTTCTAGAGCTTCCCTAAAAGTTTGGGATACTTCAAACTAGGAAAGATAGTGTGGGGAGCAGTGGCCCTCAGTGAGGGTGTGTAAACTGCCACCTTCCTTGAGCTGCTCTACCCAAACACAGCACACATGGCTTTGCTCACAGATGCTGTCTTTTACGGGACTGAATCCCCCTTCTGACACAGTCCTGAAGGATGGGAGCAATGACTGCACATTTTAAAACAAAAATACTGAAAGCATGTAGCAACCATGCTAAAGCTACTGTGCAGAGTGATGGCTGAGTCTGGGGCCCTGCTCTGTACACCTGGGCATCCCATCTCCCTCACTGCCTCTCCTTGCTCCAAGAACATCGATTCTGTCTTTGCTTCACTTTCATCTGTCAGCACAGGTTAATTTAGTTCATGTCAGTGCTATCACAGACATATGCTGATTGTTTTTTATTTTTTTGTTCACCCAGGCTTCTTCGTTTGTCCCTCTCTCTGGGCTCAGTATGAGTGCTAATTGCTGCTCTGTGCTGTGCTCCCAAGAGAAGGGGCAACAGTGTCCCCCATGCACAAAGCCAAGACCCCTCCTCCATAGTCTGGGAGGGCACAAGGCTGCAGGAGGATCAGGCTGCCCAGCAGGCATGTGCCAGGGCTGGGCTGACTGCTGTGAATGTCAGCAAGACGTGCATGAGTCATTGCCCCCTCACAGCTTGTGAACTGCCACCATACTCTGCCTGGAAAAGTTCTACAATAAATACTTCTCAGAGCTGCCTGCTGCCAGAAAGGACAGGAATTTCAAAAGATTGAATAAACTTCCCCAGTGCTGTTCAAAACTCAGGGGATGCTATCCACTGGCCTTCAGAAAACTTCCCTAGAAACAAACAATTGAAGTTTGCTTTGAGGTTTAGCTTTTGGAGCAAATATCTGTGCTGTTTACCCCAGGATGCCTTCTGTTTGGCAAAAGTCAAAACTGTGATGATAGGATGGGCAGTGTCAGGCCATGGAGGGTGCAGAAAGCGGGGACAAGCAGCTTAAGTTCAAGGCAAAAAGAGCAGAGAGAGTCTGGGGAGGGAACAAGTCAAAGCCAGGCACCAGGAAAGTTATCATCTCTGCAGCAGATTTCTGAATGGGTATAAGGGAGGCTGCCTTCATCAATGCCAGAGAAACGGTTGTTGAACCAATGGAGACACAACATTATTCCCATAAAAATCAAAGGAAAAATACTCATTGACTTTAATAAAAATAACATCAACCCCTAAATCACTAAAGGTTTCTCTCAGGGTATAAGACTTCTGTTGTTTTACATAGTCTATTTTTTAGCATTGAAGAAGATTGGTGCTTGTCTATTATTTAACCTACTAATCTTACATTTCCCCTAAATTCTTCTTTGGGGGGAGGAATGGAGAATCATATTTAATTACTTGACTTCTTTTAGAGATTATCACTTTAAAATCTTATTTTCCTATATTTATTCAATTTGAAACTCAGATGACATATCATCTGATTATGACTTTTTACAGCTATTCTTTTAGATGGGCTCAACAGCATGCTCGATTTAATTCAGTACTCCTCCATATAAAACAACAGTGTCTTCTATGTGCATTGCTTTATTTGAAAATGATGTACATGATAATACATTTCTGTCTGCAGATTGTGTCTGATTTAGCTGACAAAAGATTGCAGCAGTCATTCTGGCCAGAAGCTATTGGAAAGCAGCCAGCATTAATAACAAAATAAATACAAAGCAGAAGCAAGTGATGCCATAAAACACAAGGACAGTGGGTTACGCTTTTCTGCATGAAGTGACATCGCATCATGCATGCAGCATATTTACCAATAGGGCAAAAAGCAACCTCTGGGTTTGAACTTCTCGCACCGCTAAAATGGCCACATTCGAAGGAGACCCTCTGGACTCAGCATAGCCCTGCCTCAGAAAACAAACACTTCGCACAGTGACAGAAGTCACTGTGGTGATAAGACAAGTTAGGAAGAAAGAACGATGTAACTAAAAGCCTCCCTGCAAATACGATGGCTGCAGAAGGAGAAGCACCTTATCCAAGAGACATTTAATATGAAGATCCACTATTTTGACTCTTTTGCTGTTGCCACTCATTGCAATGGCCTTTTTTAAACTGGGAACAGCCTGATGCCTTGAGTCTTGATAGAGCCAACAGCATTGGCTAAAGCTCAGCTCTAAACCTAAGTGGTGGGAAAATGCAGATTTCCTTTTAGATCCCCAGAGCAGTGGAAATGTGGCAGAGCAGTGGACAGACTCCCTCTCAAGTCACACATTATAAAGTTTTCTAGAGATGCTGTTATGGGGGAGAGGAAAATAGGAGTCTTACCAGCACAAGCCCTAGTGCTGTTGTGCGACCTGCTACTGCAGCAGTGTCTTCTACTTACATCAATGGTTTCTAAATCCCAAAGGAGGACAGAAAAACCTCTTGTTGTAGTGAGGGTCTAGTCCTCTGCACACTTTGAAATTGAAGTCATCTGCAAATGCAGTGTAGTGAGCTGCTGTGATTTAAGTCAGCTACAACTTCTTAATGTCTTCAACTGCCAGACTAGTGTATGAAGCTTTGCTGTAATCTAGTCTCAAAAGACGTGCATGGTTGCACTCAGGTCTTTTTCTTCAAAGAGTTTATGTATTTTGCTCAAGGTGATAGATGAACAAATTTCTTTCATTAATGTGAGGCTACCAAACAAAGTCAAGCAACTGCATGGTTTTGCACTCCACCAAACCTACCAACTGCAGGGCTCTCCCAGGAACTGGCTTTGAAATGCTCCTCGGTGCTGGAAGGCATAACCGTTTTCTCTGAGCTCCATTTGGACCAGCTTCCCTTCAACTACATCTTTCTGTTTCCGTGATAACTGGAGTCAGTGTCTGCTTCAAATGAGAGCAACATGCATCATCAGCATACTGTCCTTATTTGTGCCTGCAGCATTTCATAAAGTCTTCTGGAGATTTAATGTTCATATGGAGCAGATGTTGACTTTGTTGGGGTTGCTCAGTTGTAACTGGCAGCACAGTTTGGACCCACTCCTTTACCTTGAGTATCAATAGTCTACTGAATTAACTATTAGTAGATTTTCATTAGTTTTGAATTGCAGTAGCTCCTAGAATTAGGGACGGTCATTGCCCCACAAAGTTTGCAGCTGTTGGATGTAGCAATTAAAGATGGAAGGGAAAAAAATGAGGAGTTCAAGGAGACAAGAGGAGACAAAAAGGAGGAGACAAAGTAGTTCCCCTGGTAGGATAAGGATCAGCATCAAGACCACTATTAGGACAGCCTGGTCACTGCCCAGTGCTTTGAAGGACTGTGGCAGAAGGGAAGTTTAAGGAGGGATTTGAAGAAGAATAGTAGTTTGTTAGGTGGTTTTATTGTGGGCACAAACATATTATGGCAATATGCAAACAATCTAGAACATGCTAAAACAAAAAGATAAACCCCCAAAATTATTAAAATGGACACTGCTGAAAGAGGAAAGGGAAGGGTAGGCAGCATAGTAATGTATTTGGTTTGCTTTCGACAGCAAATTAGTCAATGAGTAGCTTTCAGGTGTTTTTCCCCTCATTTTCA
Source organism: Pandion haliaetus (assembly GCA_013401275.1). Classification (NCBI taxonomy): domain Eukaryota; kingdom Metazoa; phylum Chordata; class Aves; order Accipitriformes; family Pandionidae; genus Pandion; species Pandion haliaetus. The sequence goes on along the minus strand of VYZV01031116.1, from coordinate 147,321 downwards.
TGCTATGTCATCAAACCAAGAAAAATTCTCCTTCATTTGAGCCACATAATAAATTTTATTAATCTTAAAGAAACATTTCTTTCAAAGTAACCTGCTTACTTGTCGAGCCACTCTGAAATTAAGAGCTATTCCCCATTGTTTTCCCTTACCTGCAGATTAAGCAGAAGCAGCTCTACTACTCTACTTCATATGCGTTTTTCTCCTCAGATCTCTCTAAAAGTAGAACAGGTTCTCAGCTCCACCACTTTTTNNNNAGCTCCACCACTTTTTGCCTCAGAAAGGCTTCCTTCCATCCTCTCCTTGCTGTCTTGATCATTCTGTGTCCCTCAGCTAACCTGACAGATTCATTATGGCATGTGTCAGTGATCAGTCAAATCAGCTGCCATGAGAACATCTCTGTAGTGTCAGATCTCTCTGAGTGAACCACAATTGCAAGTGCCATGGCTGAGAGACCTTCAATGCTTCTGCGCTGGTTCACATTCAGGATGCTGAGCTGTGCCACTTCCACTGATGACTCCTTTCCTGAGCCTTTAGCAATGCTGGGCCAGATGTATGTATTAGTACCAAAAAAAAGTAACAAAAAATAATTCTTCACACTCTTCTCACCTCACTGGATACACTGGAGTTCTCTCAACTGAAATGCAAGGCTTTGTAATGACATCAGAAGTGAAGTCAGTAGACTTTGTCATTTCCTTCCCAATGAGTTATTACTCACAAGGTGGGGGGGACTGGAAGTGTCAGATGCGAAATTACTCCTCCCAGCTCCTCCAAAAATGAGAGCTATGGAAGATCGGTACCCTTCAGAGAGTAATTCTTTTGGGTTTTAACATATAGTTTACAATGGGAACAATCACCCCCTGTAAAATCTTACTCTGTATACTCTATGTGTTGTACACCTTAAGAGGTTCTCAAATTGCTCATTCTTCTAATGACTGAAGAGATGAATAGACTTATCAAGTAATGAAGAGACTAAGGTCTGGTCAGTCTCTTGGTCTACACAGCCTTACGTATAGCTAGTACAGAAAAGGCTAGAAATGTCAGACACACAAAATGTTCACCCCCAGCCAGCCTTTCAACAGGCATATAGTCTCTCACAAATAAAGTTTTCAGGAAAAACTATTATTCTGTGTCTGAAAGTTCTCTGCAAAGAGCAGAAATTTTCTAGAGGGAGGATTACATCCTTGTAATACGTCACTCCACATTTTTATTCTGCTACTACCTTGAAATCCCATTCACCAACGCAACCCTATTGTGACAGCTCTAGGCAAACACAGAAGGAAGCACTGGTCCCTTCCCCAAAGCATCTCTGATATTGTGCAACAAACCAAGGTGGAGACCACAAGGAAGTGTCGTATAACTCTGTTGTATCTTCTCCAGGTTCTTTCAATGTCCTCATCACCACGTACCCTACGCAATTTTCAGCAGAAACCTCAGCAGCAGGACTGTCATCCACTGCTGATGGACACATCTACATTGCACATGGCTTATTCTTTCTCTCAGATGTGCCTAAGTTTTGGAGAGGATCACGAAGTATATGATAGCTCTAAGTTCCTCATGGAAATTTCAGAGAAGTCCTCAAGAAAGCCGGTTTTCGTTCATTGACACGCTTCACCCTTACGGTGAACAGCTCCATTTTTACTTAAACAACAAAACTACCACCCTGGAGCATAAGTGCAGACTTTAAGTAGAGTGAGGCCAAGTCTTCATGTACTATGAACATAAAGATAAAGCAGTGGGGAGGCCAGAGGACAATAAATGTGCTGTCTTAGAAGGTGACTACCTATGTTTAATGAACTGGGATCACAGTACAACAGCTATTAAGCCACTTTTTTCTAGGTCTGATTTTTTTAATATAGAGCCTATTCTGTCTGGTTCATCCATCCATCTATCCATCCATCTGTCTCCATGAAAATACAAAAAAATGGGGCCTGCAGCAGACATGATGTTTGGTTAAAGCCAAAGTAAATCCTCATGTTTGATTTTTGCATGTTTTCAGTGCTCTGTCCCTAATGACCTGTTTGCCTGGGTACTCCCTCCCCTTACTGAGAGATCAGCAGGTGCCCAGCCAGCAAGCTGTTCTCCTCCTCACTCTGTCCTTCTGGATGAGGACCTAGGCCAGGAAAGGATTGGATTTACCCTGTCTTCCTATAGCTGTTTGTACTCCTAAGCAGAGGGAGATCCTCTGTCCTCTGACATGAAAGGGGCATGTCCATCTCCATCACTTTAAAAGGCAGAATTACAGAGAGTAAAAAGACAAGGGTGTCAGAAAATAAGAAACTCTGCTGAAGGCAACAGGAGCTCCTTAAGAGAAGCAAATATAGTCCATTCATTTCCTACAGTCCTTCTCACTTTTGCCAAAGTATGCATTACTTTTTGCATCAGTTGCTTAACAACACTAACATGGTTGCTTCCCCATCTCACCCACCCCCCGCTCTTGCCCATCCTGCCACCTCTGAATTGGGCTGCATATTAAACTGTTGCCTTTGCAGTGCTTTTTGGTTGGTTGGTTTGGGGGGGGGGNGGGGAGTTGAAGGGGTGATGAGCTGGGGTGGAAAGATCAATTATTCCTTTAGTCAAGGTTCTTATCCAAGAGATCATTTAACCTGGTTTGAATGTGTTGCTGACTCAGAGGAATTAAGCTGGAAGTTAGCCAAGGACTGAAGAGTAAGTTAAGACACAATGAAGTTAATAGACTCCCATTGGCCGTTATTTTTAGAACTGGTCTTAAAAACAAAAACAAACGCACATGCAAGTCTGGTTTCCTGTGTGGTAAGCTGAGTGCTTTACAGGGACCTCCATTATGTCCTGATTCATTATTTCCTTCTCTCAGCCTAAATGGAGCCTGAAAGTAGAATTAATAGCAATAGGATCTTCATTAAAATGGCTCTTCTGAAAAGCAGCAGATGAGGATAGTGTCTTTAATGGGAGGGTTCTCATTTTAGCCCTCTTTCTTTATTTATGGAGTACTGTACCTGCACATGGCACTTTAAACATCTCCCTTTTGAAAAAGTCTGATAAAGACAGAGATAATATAGTTCAGTTGTAATTAAGAAGGTTTCTGTAGGAACAACAGTGGTGATAGATGAAAAAAGGGAAGTTTATGTTTCTCCAGACTTGTAAAGCAGTTCTGTAAAACTCAACTGGGAAGTAGATCCCTGCTATAAATGATACACGAAGCTCAAAATTATTTAGGGAGTTTTACATTCTGTATTAAATTCTTCTTCCCATAAGGAATGAGACATGATCTCTTCATCCGGGAGAGTTACAGTCTACATGTAATAACATTTAGGTTTTGCTTTGTAAGTCAAAGATACGGCACTCCCTACAAGTACTCCAGACCATATGGAGCACTGTCTGGTAACGATTCATACTCGGCTCTGCTTCCACTTAGGGCTCAGACCCTAGGGTGGGAGCTTCATCTGATCAACAGGATTTTCAGTTGCTTCCCATTTGGAAATTCATCAGTCAGGGGTGGAAGGCAGAAGGAGGCAGAAATCAACAGGATGTGCCACTTTCACAGGTGAGGTGTCCCTTGTTTTCCCTCTGCAACCAGTTGACAAGATCCCCATTTTTTCAGATGGTTTGTATGTTGCACAAGCCCAAGTACTGTGCCCCCAGTTACCCTCTTGCCAATTATAAACAAGTAAGAGCTACTAAATGCATTTGTTTCAAAAGCCTGTCTCAGAAGATTGCCTTTCTGTACATCACTTCTCAGAATCCAGATTTTCCATTTCTGCATTGCAGTTTCCCTAAAACAATTGCAACCTTTTTCCACAACTCTTTAAAAAGAGTGAGTCGCTATTTAACCACAATGCATTTTCCCTCATTGTTGTCCGCCCCAGTCAAGCCTGTGTTACGAAGCACTGCTGGCTTAGTCTGGTAAATAAAGCAAGGTTTGGTTGCTTTTGTCCCACCAGTCATCAGCCCACCTTTCAGTCCCACTCAAGCAGTTGTGAGTGAACTAAGGGATACAGAAGATTATCTTGCAAGACATTTGGCCGGCATTGCTTTCTTTTGGAAAATTAGTTTTGCTTGTTGGATGTGCCAGTCCCCTGCTCTAGGACCCATCTCTACAAGGAAATCTTTTAATTACCTCTTCCCCCCAAATGACAGCTTTCACCACTGGAGTTGAGTTCTTGGACATTAGCAATTGAATAGGAAGCCTTCATACTGTATATCATTTTAATCTTTCATGTTTAAGTAAGCCAGATGGCTTATTATTACAAGCTCTGTTTCAAAAAGGCACAAACTTTCTATCAGAGGATTTGTAAGATGATAGTAAAAAAGGGAGATTTTGCATCACACAAAATAGCCTGAATTTTAATTGCACATCATAGTTTGGCAGCAATTTTCCCGTAATTACCATTCCTGCTAAATGAATAGGTGGATTAAATGGATAACTAAAATGGCATTGAAACTTCCTAGAATGGAGATTTATCCTCTAATGTATGGAATAGCTAAGTAAAGTTGTCAGTTGCTTGGGTGTAATTCATGTAGTTTTAACGTTTTTCCTCAGCAGAGAACCTGCTTTACTAGCAGTAAAACCTTGGCTGTTATTGGTTGGGCTTTTTTGCTATTGGAGTTTTATCCCAGCATTTCAGATATGTCAGGCGTCATTTGGCGTGTTACACACAGAAGCTTTTGATCGATGAAGTTGAAAAATAAAAGATGCTTTCATTTGGGCCTTGGCTGCATTCCTTACAAACACTTAAGAATATCATTCCTTTTTTTCTTACTGAGGATATAATCCCACAGCCATTTATCCCTATAACATAACTCTTGTACACAGTCATGTATGTAGTCACAAAAAAGCCAAAAAGGACAGCTCAGATGCATCATGCTCCTCCTGTGCATGAGCAATGGCAACCTGGAAAGCCATATGCTTTAAACACATGCAGGAACAGACTAATGTTGCCACATCAAGTGAGGAACAATTAAATCATTATTGAGACTACTGGGATGACAGAATATATTCTTGCTCAAATGCATATGGATTTTTTAAAAGCCATGTGCATTGAAAAGGCAAAATATAACCTAAAATGTGAATTCATGGAACTATGCTATATCTATTAGTCCTAACCAAATATCATGTGATGAATAATAAATGCTACTATTATTTGTCTGGTCTAACCCCTCTGTAACACTGTCTATGATCCATCCTGCACCCTTTGAATTCAAGGACAAAATTATCTGGGCTTGATTCTCATACAAGATCAGTGTTACACAGTTCAGGCAATGCTTAGATGCCCCAAGGTCTGTTTAAATATTATTTACATCTGCATGGCTTCTTGCCACCGCCAAAGTGGGGTAAAGGGCATTACATGTCGAACAGAATCAGGCCATTTGACAGAATGACTGTCATTGACTGTCACTGAATTTGTGATACACAGCGTGTAGAACCAGGTATGACAGCACTACTGAGCTGTCGGTCTGAGAAATTAAGTTCTTCTTTCACTGAGAAGAAGTGACAGTGTGGATACATTTGCACAAATGAGGTTTGTATCTTAATCATGACACCCTATAGTTAGTTGGGTGGCATTTATCCCACTTAATTTTATCTGTTTAAATGTTAGGCTAAACCAGCTGTGTGGACACTCACTAGAGTAAATAGAGGGATTTGCACCTCAAGTCTCAATTGTAGACACCATTTTTAGGATATGCTGAATCGTCCTGGGGTGGACGCTGACTATAGAGGCTGCCTAGATGATTGCCTCAGATTAGTTTGCTATGCCTTAAGCAGCCAAAACAGGCAAGAAAGTCAGATATACTTCATATCAGATGTGTTATTTTAGGTCTCCAAAGGGGCTGGAGTTTTGTACTTCTTCTACGACTAACTACTATCAGTTCATGAAGAAATAACATATTCTTCTCTCTAAACTGAAAGTCAGTGATCATTAAAAAGGGTAATTATCCTTCATTTTCAGTAAGATTATAAGTATATTACTTGTGCTGTCTAAATATCTGCCATTCAGCATGTCTGTTTTACTTAAGGGAAAGGGGGAAAGGAGAGTTAGCAGAAAAAGCCAGGCACAGTTAAAATGCTTTACTGAAAGAGCAGAGATTTTAGCAGGGCTTCTGAAGGACTCAGTGTTGTTTGTCCACCAGCTTCTAATAATTTTGGAGTGTCTGGGCTAATTTAAAGCCTATTTGACAGAGCAGGAGATAGCAGCCTCAAAGATACTGTGTCGCTGTTGGGGCCACAGAAGTTGGTGGCCAGGCAGAGGACAGAAAACTAAATCAGCAGCCTCCTGGAGAGCAAGGCTGGAGGGGGAGTTCAGCAACAGCTCAGCAGGCATGGCTGGAGGCTGGTGAGTGCAGGGGCACCCCTGGGTCAGGCAGCACAGAGTAGGGACCTGCCTTACCCAGCTGGGATCCATCAGGCTTGCAAGGAGCTGAGGAAGCCCCATGCCAGGCTGGGAGTCCGTCTGTCTCAGAGCAAACCCTCGCCCTCTCCCACCATCAGCATCGCTCATCAGTACCTGGAGAAACAGTCGCTCCAGACAATCCCACACTGAGTTCCAGAGAAACAAGTCCAGGATGGACTTCACAGTACCTAAGGCATTGAAGAAATAAAGCAAAACAAACTAGCTGTCCTCCTTTATTTTATGCAAAGCAGTGCATAAAGTCATTAAAAAAACTGGACTGCCAATACCATTTTTTTCCCAATTACAAACAGTTATTAATGTAACACGTCATACCCAATGTTGAACAAATTGCCTGAGCCACTGATCTGAGGAGGCAGTTGTAGTCTAGCAGTTTGGGCTGTAGCTTTCTGAGGACTCATTCTGCTTGAAAAAATAATTGATCACAGAAGTGGCTTAAACAGTCAAAATCTTAATGTAAATTTTGGCAAGCCATCCAAAAAGTGAAAGAAAGAACTTTTATGAATGTGTTTGAAATGATGTAGTTAATACTCTCAGCTGCCCAAGCCTTATTGTCTTAAGAAGTTTAAGTGGACCTGAAGTCTATTATCTGTATTAACAAAGAGTTTATATCACTCCCAGAGACAGTGCTTTCCAAGTGAGATAGAGCACTGTAAAGTGAAGCCTATTACTGTACCTCTGGGAACAATGACACTATCAGAGATTTCAGCTCCGGCTTTCTGCTCTTTCCAGACAGGAGCACTGGCTTTAACACAATTGTGTCATTGAAGAGGCAAAGCTCTCAGGCTAACAAATCTGGGAGCAGCCACTTTCCACCGCTATCTAGCATTGTCAGAACACAAACAGTGGTGGTGTAGATTAGCTGCTCTCCACCAGTCATGCTTCCTTGGTGTGCCATCCGCTGCCTATGTGACGGCGATGCTGCAAGCGCGTGGAGTCACTGCTCTTGTAAATATGCTGGGTAAACTGGGAGTGGGGTAGGGGGTTGCCTTCTTTTCAGCAAGCATAAAAATATGATCTAAAATACTCACTAGACCTGACTTAGCATATAAATCTATCTGGGACTTATCCTGCAAACCTCAATGGGGAAAACAAAAACAATAAAAAAACCCAAATATGCCTCTTTTTGAAACCCTGTACAAAGTATATGAGATTTTTGCAAACAGGCTGATCTTCTGGATCCACTGACACACTGGATCTGCTTGCAGGACCAGGGCTAAGGTCTGTATACAGATTATGTGGCATTTGGAAACTGATACAGTTAATGAGTGCAATTCCTTTACTGCAGTGCAGTTATGCCAGAAGTAACCCTGTTATGTGGTTATGCTGGTAGAAAGTCCTGTAATAACAAGATGTGAAAATTTAGGATGCTCTTCAAAGGAGCAGAACAATTAGAATGTGAGCTTTTTAGGGCTAGAAATGTATACGGTTTGCAAATCTGAGAGTCCATGATTTCCTCAAAATACTTATTAAAATAGTTTTGTTAAAACCAAATAAATATCCCCCTGCTGTATTTGCAGTCCAAAAATCTTTCTGTCCAAGTGTTTTAAATTGCCAGCCATCACATGGCTCATTGAGTGCCATCCACACAAAATCTATAGTAATTGCAACCCTCTGTCAGTGCATGGGAACCAAAGAGTGAAATTAACTGGTGGTGACCAGAAACAAAATTAAGTTCACCAATGTGTAATATTTTCATTGTCCAATTAGAAAGACATGAAATTGCAAATGTACAGCACACAGTGAGAAAGAACTAAATCTGATTTTTAAAAAAATTATTTCACTTCTGATACTTTAAGCTATTGACAGTAGTTTAGGTGGAAGAACTTGAGGGCTTTTCTTTCTTTCTTTCAGGTATATATGTTTCCTTTAATAAAATAATTTCTTTTCTCTTTTCTCCTTTATAAAAACCTATATCCAACCCTTCCTACATGTGTGAATAGAGTACAAATTGGCACACAAGCCAGGACTCTCTCTTAAATGGAATAATTATCATTGAATGTGACTGTAAAGGAAGATAACGGGCAAAACAAGTTGTTGTAACAAATTACGTGTATGTTCCTGTGAGGAGCATTTGCCTAACCCATTACAAAGCTAGAATTATGTGCCAAGCAATCTGCTTTTATCCACATTTTTCTCTCAACCTCAGAGAAAAAAAGTCTCCGCTCAGAGTCAATTGTGAATTAAGATGACAAGAAAGGCTCCGATAGAGCATGTAATTTTGGCAACATCCTTCCCAGGAACTTAAAAGTTAGCGACGCAAAGCCTGGGTGCCCAACACTGGCTCCTCACGTCTGCCTGTCCCCCAGCAGAGTTTTTCAAGGATTCCTTCTACCTCTAACTAGTGGACATGGATAAGAGAATGACATACTGCCAAAGCAAACGCGAAGTGCTCAGGCTCTCTGGATGTGTCGTGGTCTGCATGGTCTTTGTAAGCGCAGCACAAAAAGGCAAACAAAACCCTCTGTCTCCTGGTTACAAAAGGCACCCGGAGTCACAGACCCTCACCAGCCACCGGCGTGGAAATGAGCAGTTAAAGCTCTTTGAGGTCGGTGGCGTGCATTTTGCGTGCCAAACGGCAGGTAGATGAGGCTCCCGGCAAAGCAGCCCAGAATTTGACAGAAAAATGAATTCTTTCTGTGGAAATCGGTGCGGCCTGGGCTATTAAGGGACAAGTTAAATAAATCTTTCAAAGGCACACTGTTGAAGTTACTTTTTCAGCAACCAACCTTCGTGGAAATCCCACACCAAGCCCCATCTATCTTGATAATGCAGAGTATCTACAGCTGAAAGCAGTTTAACAACTGCAAAACAACTGGTTGCTGAAGAGGAAAAAAAACTGTAATAAAAATAAAGGAGGCTTTAGGGAACAGAAATCATTTTCAAACATTGTAATAGTTAAACCATTTTAACCTTACATCCATTACTTGCAAACAAATGTGACATTATGAATCAATTGCAGTTATGTTGTTAATAGACTTTATTAATACCAAGGAAAAATAATATACAGAGTATCCTCAATGGATGTATAACTACCCTCTCAAATGGAGTTTCCTGATATTTTAAATGAATGGCGGGGTTTATTTTGGCAGCAGCATCACATAAGTAATGTTTCATATTACACACAAAAATGATTTTGGTGCCATTCTTTAAATGAAATGTTTCATTTCAATAAAAGCTTGTAATTGTAACACTTAAATGCTATCATTAATAGCAAAAAGAAAGTTCTCCCAGCAACATTAAAGAGTGAACTTCCCCGCTCTTTCCTCTATTACAGCCAATGTCTTTTTATTGTCTGTTTTCATCTCCATTTTACTTTATCTGCCAAACTACTTTGCATTTCAAGACATTTCCACTCACCTTGAGTTCTTGGTTCAAAAAGAAACAATAAAGTTTAATCTTTTCACTTGACAATGATGTATGGGTCTGCTGAAAAACACTTTTCAGGTATTATCATTAAAAAGTGTCTCTTTTTTTAGTTTCTCTTCAACTCCTGATACACAGAGAAATACAAGATGTCACGCATGCGAGGGCTTTTATCAAGGCTTCTAATAATACCACTTAATTAGAAACCAAAGCCTGCTAATGTTCCTTCTGAGAGCTCCTCAGAGTAGCTAGCTTTCCCTAGCTTTAGTCATTCCTCTTCAACTAAACATCATCTAATGACTTTATCAGTGATTTCAAAGGCTAGCAAAGGCTACCACTCCGCTCTTTTCTTTCCAGATTACATCTTGCTGGTCAGGGAATTTGCTGAGCTCTACCATCACGCAACTGGTTTGAATTAGGATTTTTTTCCCCCTCTCTTGCAGTTAGCTACTTATTAGCATTTGTCAAAACAAAGGGAAAATGCAGCCTCTGAATGTTTAATATTGTTCAGCATTCTCTGAGAAACACAGTCAGACAGTGAAAATACACCAATTGTTCCCTTCGCTGGAACGTACAGTACTGCTGAAACCCCACTGGGGTTACTTAGACTAAATGCCTTAACTTAATCAGACTGATCACATAACTGTGTTAAAGTTATTTAACTTTTTGTATTTTTATAAAAGCTTTGGAAAGAATTTTTAAAATGTATGATTCATTATGCAGGATCCATTCATGAACCTGCCAGCCAATGCAAACAGACTGCCTCACCAAATAAATGAAAACTGCCTGACTGATAATAAAAAGGTTTGGGTGGTATTTTTTTTTTTCCCTGAAAAAAATGGCACTTAAATATATAATGTTACCAATTCTATTTCCAGGTATTTACTAAATCTGGGAGCATCTATTAACAAGAAGGAAAATGCCATTTCTGCTGAAGGCTCTCAAACTTACATCCAGCTATGCAAAACTAAAATACTTGAAGGTCGAGAGCTTGGTTTCCAAAGCTGACTGATTTTTCTTAAGAACATAAAGATGACTGCACTCATTCTGTTGCTTACACTAGAAGTTGCTGCTTTACCCTAAACAGAAAGGCGGAGTTGGATGCTGGAAGAGAAAGAGGGACTGTGGAAGAAGATACATTAATTCTATTAAAAGGCAGATTTTGTATTTACAGCCCCTCAAGTGTGAGCCGTGGATTTATCATTTCAGCTGAATGGTACATTCCATTCTGCGCAGTGCTGGAGTTGAACTGCCTCTCTCTCACTCATTTACTATTCAGAAACACTTAAGAAATTATTACCACATGTCCAGGAGTCACTCATGATGATGACCACTAATGCCATTCCTCTTGTTACAGTATTAACTCAAAATATACCACTGTTGTCTTTGATTAGCACGAGCAAAGCTAAGAACAAAGACATACCACTGACATAATGACAGTTTTATGGCTCCCGTCTGAAAAAAACTGTGCTCATTAGCATTCAAAATATAAAACACTCTCTTCAATACTTCAGCGCAAAACGACGTAATCTTCTTTTTGCTGAGAAGCCTCAAAACCACTGACAAGTTACTTATTTCCTGCAACACACATCTGGGGTACTTGCTAAATATGGAAATTAAAATATCAGGTAAGCTGGGCCAAACAAATATTACTCCTGCAGGCTCAGAAGAAATCCTTTCTTCTGGACTGACAGTCTCCCCAAAGCGACTATCACACAAAGATATTCAAGCAGCCTTGCTGCAGAGTGTCTACAGGTGTCTGCAGGAACCAGCCTGTTGTAAACGCAAACCCACTGGGCCCACCTGGAAGCAGAACAGCCTTTTGGCTGCTTCTTAATGTGCATTACAAAACAGGACACATTAAGTTAACTTCTGTAAAGTCTTCCCCTCCTTCCCCCACCTCTGGAAGAAGAATCCTTACAGATTTCCCACCGGGTCCCTCTAAAGTCCAAATCAATAACCTACTTATAAAATGTTTCCTTTAAACATGACAGAAGCTGCTATTTATTTACTCTTCGCTGTTTAAGCTAATGAGGTATAAGCACATCTGCAATAATTAAAAATAGCACAAACCTCGTTGATATTAATTAGCTGACTGGACTCCCATCCAGAGATACTTAGTTCCCTTCTTTATTCCTTTGCTCCGTGAAGAGACGAACCAGAAGGGTGGGAAGATCAAATTACAGAGTCTAGGGCCCGTAGCCAAGAACACTCGATTTCTGGTCCCCAGATGTTGCTATCCAGGGAACCCTATCTCCTTGCTGCCACACGCAGACATCTCCCACAGTTGTCCTAGGGAGTTATGTGCATGCAACAGCAAAGTTCGGTGTGGCCTGGAATCTGCTAGTGAAAACATCAGCATGAATGTAGCACCATCGATCTTCGGTGCCACAGTGGTTCATCACATAGCCCACATAGGGCTGTAAGGATCAAAACAAACATATTGAGTCGCATGCAGAAATAAACAGAAAGAGAGGGCAGCCACCAAAAAAGAGACTTTACATGTTCCCTACAGCTAATGCCAACAAGAAGTAAGCTCATTTTGCACTTGTCTGGGCTTGCAAATTGAAGATGTACCACATGCAAAACCTCTGCAAGTGAAACTGCCTGATGCTTGAATAAAGCAATGTTGCACTTGACCTCTCCTGCCAGTCCTACCACAGAGGCAATCAGCTGCTGCCAGATAAAATTACTGCTGTCAGTGAAGTAAGCCAAAAATCTCTTCAATCACTTGTGTGCTCTGCCTTCAAGTGAAGGAAGTCAGCAGGGAGTGTGCTAACTGCTATCCTCAATAAACTATACAACAACAAAACTCCTCTATGGGTGAATTTGTAGGGGTGAGAAACTAGGAAAAGATTGGTGAGGTGGAGTGGCAGTGATGGTGGCAGTTGGGTGAGCACTTGGTATAGGAGTCCCAGACCCTGGGGGTCCTGTTCTCTAAGCTCTTGGGAAAAACATGGGATTATGGAGCTTCCTGACCCCTGTGGGGCAGGAGGGGCTGTTTCTGTTAAGAGCTATTGGGAATGCTGTGTAGATGTGGAGTCCAGAGCACTTTTCACAGGGACCATTTTGACTCATCAGGTAATAGCGAGCAGGACAGCTGCTGGAGGGACGTGGGAGAATGGGAGGGGAAACTCTTTGGGGGATACAAGGATCCAGAGAGGCTTCTCTTTCCAGTAAAACCACAAGCAGAAACAAAGGCAGACTGTGTGAAGGAAAGCAAGGTACACCAGCTTGCTCCAGCAGGTCTGTCTGCTTTAGGTCTTGCCATGGGAGGGAAAAGGGCAAGACTCCCTCCAAACACCTTCAGAAGAGCATCAGCCACCCTTTTCAGCTGGACACCACCACAGCAGCCCAGGGCACACACCTGGGGTGCGAACAGGAGGCTTCCCATGGGAAAGCAGAAAAGCGCTGAGGTTCTTCAGCACAGCGGGGCAAGTAGGCAGCACCGACAGCTCAGCAAAACAAAGTACCTCTGCCCCTCCTTGTACCTACCCAGTCTGAATAAGCCTGGGTGGTGTTCTGACAAACAGGCTGCCCAGAGCCTGCTGCTCTGCTCCTTTCCCTGGCAGGAGCGAGCTCTGTTTGGGGATATATCTACAAGAATATTTTAAAATAACATTCTGCTTATGAATAAAACCAGTGAGGAGTCCACAGTCAGAGGAATCAATAACCTAATTAGTAATTAGTGCTAATTAGAGATTTATTAGTTCAAGCTACTCATAAATGTTCAAGTAATGCAAAGCCACTCATGAGAATACCAATACAGCATTTAGTTAAAACAAAATACCATGTGTACTGCTCCCCAGGATTTGAGCTTTCATTACCACAGGCTCCAATCTTTCTTCCAAACAGAAAAGACACTAATGAATGGTATACAGATTGTGTGTAAAAAGAACATCAGTTTTTATTCAGCAAGATGAGAGGGACTTAAACCAGAATTAAAGATAAATTACATACCAGGGATCAAGTTTTGCTCTCATTTACACTGATGTAAATCTGGAGTTGCTCTGTTAACTTCAGTTGTGTTGATTTTGATGATTGCATATTTATATTAATGATACTGAGTGAATACTAAAAGCAGTGGGGGAAAAAAAAGACCAACATTTTTTCTTTAGCAGACTCTAAGTGTCGTCTGCTGCCTGGAGTTTAACAGAGATCAATTACTGAAATTTTGTAGTTGAAATGTTTGCATATGTCAGTTGTAATGAGTCCAACAACTTGGTTTCGTATGTACAGAGCCATTTACAATGTTCCAGTTCGGTGTACAGACATACTATCTTATATGTCCAATTTTGCTAGAAAAAGGTACACTTTGAGACACCCAGAATCTTCTGCACTTGATATTATTGGAGTATCTGTGGAGGCAGCAATGACAGTTCTTTGAAAGCTAGCTCTTGAGGAAAAAAAAAAAAAAAGACAAGGGAAATCTCAGAATAAATCAGTAGCCAAAAATAACATCCAGATAAAACAAGAGAAATCAAAACAATGAACACTTCAGCCAAATCAAGAAGTTTAACATTGACACTGGCACGCAGAGGGACACTATTGACACTGGATGAGATCCTGGGCTTGCAGACCTGGTAGGATGGACACCAAGACCTCCGTTGCGATTTCCCGACTCCAGCACTGGTGGAGTTGCAGGGCAAGATGCAGCTGCCAGCAGGTGGGCTCTCTGCCCTACACATGCTGTGCCGCACTGGCCTGCCCATGCGGATGTCTCAGCTACCCTTGTGCAGCTCAGATGTTCCCAGGTGCGACATGTGGGCATCTGAATCCCCTGAGGGAGATCATCCAGCACTTCCCTGAAAGAGGTGCCCCTCTGGGACATCAAGGTGGGGCTGGAGAGTGCTTGAGATGCTGGGACGCTGCTGGTCCCGCAGTGATGTGAAGTTGAGTCTGTTTAAGCAAGACCCCACATGGACATAGGTCTATCCCTGTCTCTGACACATGATTTCACTGGCTGCAGTTGGTTGCACGTGTGCTTTCCACATGGTTCAAGCTCTCTCAGGGAGACATTATCTTGAGGAGAGACCATGGGGCTCAAATCTGCATCTGGGCTACCTGCTGTGTTCTTAGCCATCCAGCAAAATCACACAACTCTGTATGCAAACACTGGGAAACAATAGCTCCAATGTCTTGTGAATCCACTTCTCTTCAACTTTCAGTAATGCAGATCATCATTAATTGGTGTCCCTCTGCCAAAGACAGCAGTTGCTTACCAGCAATGTTAGGATAGTACTTTGAAAGGAGACTAATGATCCTCAGTGCCACGATGTACCCAAAATATGGAGGAAAAGAAGACCCACAGTCATTAGATTGCTTTAGATACAGTTTTGGGGACCCCACACTTTCCCCAGGCACTGTTCCAGCAACCAGAAGCACCATCCCTTAACCTGCTCAGCCCAGCAAGGAGGCTCAAGCAGCTTTCCTCCATTGCCCCAGTCATTGCTTTAGAGGAGCAGAAGCTGTTGCCGTGCAGGGACATGCCCTACCCAGCACCTCTCTGCTTCTACCAGCACCTTAGAAGCATCAGCAGTCAGCACGCACCTACATCTCCAGACTGGGCTGCCAGCAGGCACTGCAGAACATCCCCCCACATGCCCTCCATCTCCTCCGCAGAGAAATCCCCCACAAGTTAGGTTCAACCCACAGGCCACCAAGGTGCCCCAGATTTTTGCAGAGTATCCCGATACCTAACCACAGACAGCTTGTGGGATTGCTGGCATGAGATTTCTGTGTGAGTTAAGTGGCTAGATATTTTTGAAACCCCCACTAGATCAGCCTCCTTGGGCTGGGAGATACCTTTAAAACCCTGTCCCATGTGACTAGCAGCTGTGCATGAAACATCAGCAAATACTGTGGGGCCCATCCGTGGTGGGTAGAGCTCACTTTGGAAATTATTGAAGTTGGTGTCCTTACAAACACTCAGAGGGAGCAAATCTGTTGCCACTAACATTCCAGCTTGCTGCTCTGCTTGTTTCATTAATCTCTATGAAGAACTGTGCATAAGATTTGGGATGTATAGCTTTTAGCAATCTGCTTTTTTATGCTCTGATCTACTCTTGTGCTTAGATACCACAGCAATGCACTACTTAAATAGAATAGCTTGAATTCTTTGTTCTTTTGAATCCCTTCTCCATATATAATGCAATTAAGTGTGTTGTTAAGGCAGTCCAGATGGGCACTGTTATCCTCTGATATACTCAAATATCAAAATGTTAATGATAGTATAACATTTCATTTGGTTTGTTTTTCCCAATTTCCTATAACAACAGCTTCTGAAGTTAAAGACTAAAAGATAAAAAAAAACAACAAAAAAAGAAATTTTACTTACAGAAGTTACAGTTATATGAAGGACTTGCTCAAAATACAGTTAAGTAAATAAAAACTCAGTTTATACCTGCCTCCTTTTCTGGCCAGTCCACAGGAGACATGAGCTTTACTGTTCCCAGGTCCATGGGCAAGAATATTGCCTGAAGCTGTGGAGGTTTTTGACTTCCAATGGAGAAGAATGCTAACTCATTAGGCAAAAGTTGGCTGGATTCATTGCCTTCTTTGTATGCATGTACCTGAGGAAGGAATTTGGCATCTTATATTTAACTGGATGAAAATTGCTCTTTCCCTAAAAGCTTTTGGTTTTTGACATGTGAACTGTTGAGTATGAGATATCGTTAAGGAATTTTAATTATTTTTTATTATGGAAGTGCAGTCATCTTTGTGGTAGGAGACAGTTCCTGCCTCAAAACCCGTACAATCTAAATATGTGAAACAAGAGGAATCACTAAATGATGGCTGAACTACAATCAGGGCTTAACCCAGTGTTGAAGTTCCATTTCCTGCTTCTCCCCTTGTTTGAACAAGTCAGTTTGGATGTGATTCAGCTCAAATACCTAAATTTAGTAATTCAGTTCACATTAAAGTAGACAACCATTTTAGAGCAGCTGAACAGCACTAAAGGCTCCACCGACGGGAGCTCTGTTATATAGTTTCCCAGCCAGAAAAATACATGCATCAGCTAAACATAGCACACCACAGCCTCCCTCCTGTGCAGAAGGCACTGGGGGAACCCAGCCTGCCCCGTGCGTGGGAGCCACAGCCACTCTTGGGTGCACGTACCAAAGGCTACGGACATACACTAGAAGGAGATAATTTGGAATAGGAAGGTGATTTAAGTGGGATGAATCACCTGCTGGAGGACCCTAGCTGTCTGTCCTGCACTGCAGAGAGGGAGATCCCTCAAATTAGGCGGTGTCAATACCTCCTGATGGATAGTTTTCTCTTTTTTTTTTTTCCTGTAAGTACTGCCAGTGCTGTCATTGACCTACAGGAACTGCAGGAAAATTCCTGTCTTCCCTGCCTTTACCCATTACACCACAAATGGGAATGATCCAGCAGTGATCTAGCTCCCTCTGAAAGATAAAGCAGCCAGAAATTTAAGCCCTCAGTGTTATTGTTCACTGATTTTTTTTTTACCTCATGTAGGAGCACACAGCCCTGCTCAAGTCAGCATCAAAATCAGCACTGCAGAAAACTTTTCTTTTCTGCACTGGACACCAGGCAACCGCACAAAGAACTGGAAGGTCATTGGATAAACCGGGAAAAAACATGGGCCCAAGCCCACATCCCTGGCTCACAGCTCCACTTCATTCCCAGATGTTACAACGAGAAGACCAAGCAAGCAAGCTGTTTCCAAGCTTAACACCGGTTTCTCCCACTCACGGGCCCTTCACAAAGCCTGCTTTACCCCCAGCCATTTGCGAGGCTCAGGGGACCAGCCAGGAGGCGGCTCCAGCGGCCCCCAGCTGCCCCGCATCCACCGGCTCCCACCACCGGCCTGGCTCATCCCGCAAATCCTCTCCTCCGGGTAGCCGAGCAGCTCTCCCTATCACCAGCCAGGGCAATGCCCAGTGGGCGCAATTAAGCCAAGCCGCACCAGCCCCCACTGCCCGCAGCCTTCCCCCGCCACCGCCCATGGGGATGCAGGTCCCCGGGGAGGCAGCCGGGCCTCCTGCCGCCCCTCGCCCTCTCGTCCAAGCCAGGCAGCACCAGGAGAGAAGGCGTACGGAAGGCTTGTCCATCCATCCATCTGTCTGTCTGTCCGTCCGGCTGCTCCTGTTGCCAGGTGACTGTGCCCGCTAGCCTGGCTGCTGCCACTCACCTTCCCCCCTCGCTCCCTGCTTTTGGAGCCAACAAGGACTGCAGTGCAAATTTGTTGTTGACAGTGCCAGTGGCATTTCAAAACGTTTAGCAAGCAAACTTGTTCGCTCAGCCTCTCTTTTCCTTCTGAGCATCATTTTTAAATATGAGCATAGATGTAATGTACAGATACATTAACAGAAAGCCTTACAAGCAGGAGGCTGGTGTGCATAATAAAACTCCCATCGGAAAGTGCCTAACGTGCAAGTTCATTTGCCGTTTTTTCTGTTAAATTACTGAGTTGTTTGACCTCTTTCTTCTTTCTCCCACCCAACCCCCACTTTCAAAATACCAAAAGCAATTAGAGCACATTACAGGGTAAATCACTTGTTAAATTTCAGTTTTTAAGTCAAAGCCAATTCTGAATTATTGCGAGCAAAAAAGTACCTTAATTGCAGTAAAGCTTAGGGCACTTAACTGGTCCTAGCTGCCAGATTTCAGGAGGATTATTGCTATTACAAAACAGAGCAGCAATACGGCAAGGCAAGACACCGATAACTTCCCAAGTGGGATGTGAAAAGAAATGGATTTTTCCAACAGTTGAAATAGAGAATATGATGCTATACTACATTTATAATGACTGGTAAATCAAACTATGCATTTAACTCTCTGAGTAGATTTCAGGTGGGCACAGAAATTCACTTCAGGTTATTCTCCTCTTCCCTCCAAATGAATTAACAGCCTGAGGGGAAATCCTCTACCTGTCTGACACTAATGCAGACTTTCCTAACTAATACTTTTCACCTGTGACAGTCACAGGTCAATCCCAGTGCTTGGCACCTGGGGTAAAGATGGAAGTAAACCAACATTTTCACTGTGGGAGAATAAATAAGTCTGTTGCTGTGATCACCCCTCATGTTTTGCATGGCAGAAAGGCTTTTCGCTCTTAGATATTAGCTAAGGGGCCATTAAGCAAACAATAAAAAAAGGTGTTGTCTTCTTTCTGCCCCACTAAGTGAGGGTGGTGACTCCAGTGTTGTAACTGGAGCCAAGTCTCAGGTGAATTTTAATCCTTCATTATTCAGGACATACTGTTTTTTCCCTTTCCCTCTAAAATGACAGTCATGCTGTTAAGCATAATAATTGTTCATGAGTGAGCACTGCTTTTTGTCCCTCTTGATTTTGCCTCTAAGGCAGGCTTCTTACTCAGCAGAGGTCAAGGGTCACCTGCTAAATCATGCATACCCACAATCCCTTGTGAATTATGCAGTTGACAAACTGCCGCTAATGATTAGTACAACCTGCATTAAAACCCTGGCACTAAATTGATATTACTTGAGTGATGGATTACACCTCTAATGAGCGGATTATTGCCACAAGTGACCTTGTCGGCTGAAAGAGTGTTTCAATATAACTAACATCCCTCACATTCTTGTGTCACAGCAGTTCTAAAAAAATATTCTCTCTCTTTTTTGATTTTTATTTTATTCCAACATTGCTTTCTAGTCCCTCAAACAAGTGGGTAATCTGTACACAGTACCTCTAATGGGATTAGTCATTAGACTGCACCCCAATTAGTACAGCCTCGTGCCTCTGAAATATCCAGTGCACAGAAAGATAATTTTTTCTGATGAAAACTGGCATTTTTATTTTGCTCCCTGTTCTTCAGAGCATTGAAGTTCACCTGCGAGCACCTTGCCTTGTTGCTGAGAGGATCACATGGCCCTAAGATATGAGTGGATTTGTTGCCTTTTTATGAAAAAAAGATGAAACGATGGCTGTGAACTTCAGTGGTCTTTCAGAGAAAGTCATTGCTGCTTAATTGTATCGATGGAACAGAACATGGTCAGAGCATCTTCTTTATCAAAACACTCAGCCAGAGTTGATCACCTGCACCGCTCGATCATGCGGGGTGAAACCCCAAGCTCTTCGGAGCAGGGAGCTTGTGTTTTGTACGTGCCGTGAGCACTGGAGAACCACATCCAGCTACCCTGGTGTTTTGTAGGACACGGTTCAGATGACAGTGCCACAGCTCACCAGCATCCAAGTGGCAGTTAATTCACTAGGAGGGAGGAAACACTTTTTACTAAGTGTTTCACCAAATAAGAAAACCCTCCTGCAAAGGGGCTGTGCCTCAGCCGAAGCCGCAGTCTGTCTGTGGAGTTAATAGACCCCTCGTGGAGCCTCCTCACTCCTTTGTCTGGACACAGCTAGTGGTATATTCACAACTGCCTGTCACACTACACAAGTGCAGATGAGGCTGGGGGGGACCATATATTGATGGAATTAATTGAGCATAAGCCATGCTGACTGGCGGGGAAAATCACATGAGAGAAACAAAACACACGTGCCTCGCCAGTTCTGTGCTCTAACAAAGAATGAGCAGCTACAAACAAATAAAAATCGTGGTGGAGGATGTCAGCATGAGCTCTTTATTATCAGTGACATTTAATTCCCCGAGGGACCCACACACCCCTTGAAAGCAAGGCTCATTCCCCCAAAGTCAGCCACGTTATACCAGAGAAAATCCAGTTTAAATAAATGCAATATTAAGTCCTGTGACAGCCTCTGACAGGGTCAGATTCAGTCTCCCGGTCCATCTTGCTTCCCTCTGACCGCAGCCTCTGCCTTCCCGCTCCTCCCCTCCTCCACCCCACATGCTATCTAATACGTTTGATGTTCTGCAAAATGAGGAAAAACCCTAGCGCTATAGCTATAATGAGAATGTGTTCTCGGGATGCCCATTAATTAATCCTGGGAGACCTCTGCTCCCCTGTGCCATACCATTAAAGCTACAGGCAGCTCAGATGCTCTTCCTGGCAGTTCCCAGGGATGAGGCAGAGGTGGAGAGGAGGGTTTGCTGGGTGCTCCGAGGTGATGGCTCTGCACACCCTGCTCCCCTCTGCCCATCTGAGACCTTACCTGGACACATCCAGCCCATGCTTGTTTAATCGGCTGTTTGACCCAGCGGCGTAATGGCAGTGGTGGCTACTTCTCTCTCCCATCACAGGGTGTGAGAGGGGGAAAGGTACAACGAGTTGGCATTGAGATGTTACACTGAACATCAAGGTTGGACAGACCACCCCATGCACATGATAGCTGGCCCAAAAATAGCAAAGGCACCTAATAAGCCTCCTCTTCCCTCGCTTCGGCAGGTGTTCATGTTGCAGGCAAGGCCAGGAATCTTAAGCTACAGAGGCCTGTGCTTTCTTTTTTTTTTTTAATATTCCCAGCTCCCAGGTATGCTTTGGGACAGCTCTACAAAAAGAGAAAAAAAAAGTCATGGTTGAAGCTGACAGATACATTCATCCTAATATTGCCACTGAGAACCTGGCAGGGCAAGGGGGAAAGAGAATATTAAAAAAAATAATAAATCTCCAGCAAAGAAATTGCCAAGTGCTGCACAACACCCAGCTTTATTTCCTAATGTTCATGGGAGAAGTTAACAAAACAACACAGAAATATCCTGTCACCCACTCTGTAGTGATTACAGCATTTACAGTAGCTATAAGAAGTATCCACGGACAGCAACAGGATTTGCGAGGATGCCAAGAATAAGACAACTCTGTCACCTTAGGCTGGCGTCAGTGACTACAAATGTAAAGTGGCTGTCATGTGCTTCAGGAACCTCATGCATGATCAGTCTTCTGGCGGGTGCAGGGAGGGCAGTGCTGCAGGCTCCGCAGCAATTCAAGGCAATGCAGCAGCAGGTGAAGAGGCATCAGGAAAACCCACCTTCCCGCTGGCCAAGACCCGCGGCGCCACCTTCACAAAATACAATGGGTCATCTTGCCTTTTGCCCTACTAAACTACCCTTCATCTCTACACCTGCAAAATAATCCTACACTGTTCATAAGCGTAGACCTAAAAATATCCTGCTCTCA
The DNA here is from genome assembly GCA_013401275.1 of Pandion haliaetus. NCBI lineage: Eukaryota > Metazoa > Chordata > Aves > Accipitriformes > Pandionidae > Pandion > Pandion haliaetus. Next base: position 125,549 of record VYZV01031116.1, on the reverse strand, counting down.
GTGCCAAGAGACCGTTGCGGATAATGTTGATGAGAAAATTCACACTCTTTCCAAGAGTGAGATGTGTATGAGAATGGCATCCTCTGCTTCTCTCTCTCTGCTGCCTGGTGTGAAGCCTGAATGCATTCCAAAATTATAAAGAAAACATATACAGACTTTTTTTTCTTCTTCTCTACAGCTCTTTTCCATTCAGTCAGCAGGGAATGGACTTTGTACTTATTTATAATTGCGGTATATTGAGGAATGTTCAGAGAGATGTGTTTTACATCTCGCCTCAGAAGTCCATGCCTATTTTGACCTTTTCAAGCACAGTATCATATATGTCTCTGGTTGCTTAGAAAGATTTGTCTCTCTCACACACGAGCTCTGTATTGGAGGACGGCAGATTTATTTTCCCGTGGAATTCAAGTGTTGTGAGTCGGAAGAAGAACATTTTGGCTATACTGCTCCTTCCAGTAAATTAGTCATTGCCTGGGGTTTTTTTTGTTTGAAGATGTGGCCCAACACCTGCTATGTCCTATTATGTTAAATAGCTTGCTAGAGTAATTTGGTTTTGGCAGCAACTTGCAGAGATGGGTGTTGTGTGCTGAAACAATTGTGCCGCCCACTTAGCACATATTGCCCTAATATTTTTATAGCTATGTACACAGAGGAGGGCTACTCAAATATTTTCCGCAGAAAAACAGTTTACTGACGGTTTCCATAAAATGCTGCTTCTTTCCAAGGAAAATTCTACTACTGGCTGAGAAACTAAACAACTGAAAACTAGTGGGCTTTTAGTCTTGGGGCAATAACCAAAAAAATGTTAATTAAAAAAATGTAAAAATGACAATTCAGAAAGCAGAACAGCTTTTCCTGCAGGAAAGCTTTATAAAGCAGTCAGTGCTTTACAAGATGGGTAGTTTTTATGCTCCTCTTTTATGTACAGGGCTTTTCATGTGACCTACTTGACACGTAATGTGTGGTAGGCAAAAACCTACCATGATGCAATCAAGAGAAGACACCGTGGCACAACAAATACACAAATATTTGAAAGATCAGTCACTAGTGAGAGAGAGAAATTACAGTATTACCTTTACTAACTCTTCTATTGCCAGTCTCAGATATGGGGAGTCTTTCTGGAGGTGCCTTTCCTGGAGTCATTTCAATAAATGGACAGTCCTTGCTTCTACTTTAAAAATAATAAAAGGTTGCAAACTCTCTTAGCTATGGAGCAAAGATTACTAATGGGCACTAAAGCCTTTAAAAAATATCAGGCAAATAAAGAAAATTCAGAACATACTCTTTTTATGTATTCCCTCATTTTTAAGACAATTTCTAACAAGAAATTAGGAGAAATGTAACACAATTTTTCTCACTGACTTGAGCTGGCAATTCTGGACTATTTAATGTGATAAAAAGTAATAGAAAAAGATGTAGTTTACTGAAGCTAAGAAATGTCTTAGCTTTTCTTACAATTGAATTCATTTGCTTAATTTCCCATGGTTGTAGAAGCACTAGTGTTTGAGGTGCTTTGAATTAAGTATGGAGATTCAAGCCAAGAAATCATAAAACCCATGAATCGCTGTGGTTAAGTTCAAATCCAACAGGTTGGGGCATAGTTTTCTAAGTAACCCTATTACACTAAGAATATACTAAAAATTCACACTGAAATCCTGCACTGGCAGAGAAATTAGATGACTAGGTCTTTTCCATCTACACTTTCTCCAGTTCCAGATTTCTGTGGTTTTATGATTACAAATTATTTTAGGAATCTTTTTTTCCTATAACAATGAACATACTTGTTCTCTGTTTTAATGACTGCAAGACACAACAAGGCTAATATTGTCATATATTAAGTAATTGAAACACTTGGCCTTCAATTGTGGTGATATCCCAAGAGATTACCCCTCCTGCTGGGTTGTATCACTTAGACTACATAGCTCCTATATAACTTTTCCTCTTTTGGAGGAACAGAGTAAAATACTGGCTAAAGGAAGAAAAAGGGGAGTGAAACTGTAGGGCTTTTTTTCCCAAGCTTTTAAATTTTTCAATTGTCTTTCTTATGACTGTCAACCATTCCAGCTATTCAGAGACCACACCAGTATGAACTCTGTGAATATATGCCTTGAAGACTAGCCAGGACTAATAGGGTCCTCACATTTGGACAAAACTGTGGTACTCTTAATCTTGATGAATAATCTGATTTTGGTCTACATCCACCAATTAGGTTAAGCTGCCTAATGTCAAGAGCAGCAGGGAGCTGGAAGGAGCGATGTTTTTGAGAACTCCATCAAAGCCAAAAGGTGATATGAGGAGTGAAGCATGCCAAATGCCAGGAAAAGCATCACTGCATGACCTTTTGTGAACAAAGGTGTCTGGAAAACCCATATACTCTACAGTTCAGAGTGGAAGCCAGGTAGAGGCTGAAGGAAGTGGCTTTGCTTTGCTGCTTGGAGTTATAAAGCCCAGTGCTTTAGACTTCTCCACCTCAAGCAACTTTGGCTTAAGTGAGTGATTCTGCTGTGGTCACAAAGAGTATGAGTTTGTGGAGCTGAACCTCAATATAATGCCTATGTTAATCTGAGTTGTCACAGGAAAAAAGAAAGAAAAAGTGAAATGAATGTGCACAGCTAAACCTGAGAGTCGTTGTAGTTGGCCGAGGTAAAGAGTAACAGGGTATTGAAATGGAACCAATATGGTCTGCAGAAACATCTATGAGCTAAGAAATACAATGCAAGTGAAATGTGCATTATACTCTGAGTGTTAAAACGTGGTGCTCCGCTTTAATGAGTCCCACAGAAGCAAACCCCACTTTTCAATGTTTGCAGTAATCCAATGAGTGAACTACGGCAAGGCCTTAACGATGCTCTCTCCTTCCAGTACCAACAGATACAGGCAGTGCCATTCCTTTTTCCAAAAACACACTTTCCATTTTTTTTCAGTTTCTTTATGCTATGCAGCACAGAACATAATTACTTTACACTGTAGGCTCAAAAATCACTAAGCAGCTGATAAAAGGCAAAGAAATCAGTACAATTTTCTAGCTGAAAAAAGAGCTTTTCTTATTGGACCTGATAACTCTCACCAAGGGCTCCAGGCTTTTGTTACATCAATTTGAGGAACTCATAATCTCTGCATTATGAATGTTCAACCAGGATATTTCCTGCTGTAGTGCATCAGGCACCTTCAATATCACAGCTCCTGTTGTCATTGTTGGGTAAACAGCTTTTGACACGTTTTCAATATGATTACATTAGAACAAGTGGGTCATGATTGATAACCTAATATTCAGGCCATGCAAATCATCAATCACAGGAAGTATATTAATTATTCAATGTAACCGTCTAATGCAAGAATCAATGTTGGAAATGAAGAAAAGAAACTCACAGCTCCCAGCAGAGGCTACACCAGATAATAAAAAAGGAATACTAAATAATCTCAGCCCATAATCCTGTTTAATAAAATCCATTTATTTAGCTGTCAAAACCATGATACAATTATTTAAAAAAACAAGATAATGAAAAACATTTTTAATTTTTTTTCTCGTGGAAAAGAGACTTTTGCACTTTTATGCCGTAATTAAATGTGAGGTCTAAAAATACACTGTAAATAATGAGAATAGCTGTGACATATGCGAAGAAAAAATATCACTCGGAGAAAACAGGTGTTCTCAGTTATGTTTAGTAAGGTTAAATCAATTATGACAGTATGAGACATGCTCTGCAACAACCCAAGAACCATACAGATCCCCTACACATCACACACACAGAGTATCAATTCTGCACAGGAGGGGACACATTCTCTCCTTAAACAATCTAGAGCCAAAATAACTTATGTAGCCAAAGCAGCCCTAGAGAGAAGGGCTCTTGCAGTGTCTGCCATACTTCTAAAGTGTCAGAAATTGTGGCCAAAAATGTTTGTAATGCAGAAACAGAGAGGCCTTTGTGGTTTAACCCCATCCAGCAACTAAGCACCATGCAGCCACTCACTCACTTCCCCCTCCACTCAATGGTATGGTGGAGAGAATCGGAAGGAAAAAGGTAAAACTTGTGGATTGGGATAGGAACAGTTTAATAGAACAGAAAGGAAGAAAATAATAACAAGAATAATAACAATAATAAAATGACAATAATAATAATAATAAAAGAAGTGGAATATACAAAACAAGTGATGCACAATGCAATTGCTCACTACTCACTTTCTGATGCCCAGTCAGCTCCTGAACAGCAATCCACCCCCACTCTGGCCAACTCCCCCCAGTTTCTATACTGGGCATGATGTCACATGGTATGGAATACCCCATTGGCCAGTTTGGGTCAGCTGCCCTGACTGTGTCCCCTCCCAACTTCTTGTGCCCCTCCAGCCTTCTTGCTGGCTGGGCAGGAGAAGCTGAAAAATCCTTGACTACTATAAACACTACTTAGCAACAACTGAAAACATCGGTGTGTTATCAACACTTTTCTCATGCTAAATCCAAAAAATATCTCTATACCAGCTACTAGAAAGACAAATAACTCTATCCCAGCCGAAACCAGGACAGAGGCATAGCAGGCAACATAGGAAGGTACAAACTTAATGACCCACTTGGCTGATGTGTTGTTACATGGTGGAGAGGTTACTTGGTGGCACTCGCCTGAGCAGGCAGCTCTCTGCAGGCACTTATTTTCCCATATCCTCTGCTAGATTCGACCTCAGTGATTTCCCAAATAATTCAGCCTGCTTCAAACAGCCCAGAGCATCTTAAACATAAAAATCTCTGGTAATTAATGCTAGCACTTAGGCAGGAGTCTATGCGTGGACTTGTAATGCATTTTCCTTGTAATATGATCCTACATGAGTTCCACTCTATCCACCTTCTTGCTAATTATTTCCTCCTTTCATCACAGTGCCTCATCCCCAGTTAACAAGGCCCTTTGCAATTTTTGGCGTAATGTTGTTTAGACTGTCACCGAAATGATCGTCACATAGTTACCTTTCTTTTAATTTTAGCAAGGAATCCCTTTTTCCACGTGCTTTCCTTCTGCATCAGATTTTCAAAGCATACCTTTTATTCATAGGATCTCATTTTCTTTGACAGGAAACATCAAAAGATATTGGTGCCCCACCTGCCTCCAAGCAGAAAAGCATGAGATTTTTCACAAAAGCTCTACCTCACCAGAATGAGGAAGAAAAGCAAATACAGGAGCATTTGACCTTGCCTGTAAATACAGAGCAACCCTCTTGAAGCTTGTCCTATTTCACTTTGTCTAAGATTTACAAAGGTCTACAGGTACTCCCTGAGTGGCAGATTGCAACAACCTGCAATAACAAGTCAACCAGAATGAAATGGTGACGATCACCACTAACATTACCCACACCATGCCAATCCACAGAAGGGCAATAATCATCTTAATTTTGTGGCTAATATCAAAGACATTTTATCACTGCCAAGAAATAGAAACTCCCTATCAAGAAACATGGCTTTTGAGGCTAGATGCAAGAAGGACAGCGACAGTCACAGCAAGCTCTTGCAAAGAGCTCCAGGAAGCCCTGACTCTGATGAGGCAGCAGCCCCATCCACAGTATCTGCCCAGTGAGATACACCCAAAGATTTCACTCAGCCAAACTTGCAGACCTTGTAGTCTAGCTTCCTGCTAGGAAACAGCATAATAGTTTCAGCATCCACCCACTTAAATGGCAATGCCAGGCTTAGGCTTGTGGAGAAATGCTACAGCATAGCTTGTGATCTTCTTTGGTCTATGGGTGGAGAGCCACAGGGGCATGGTGGGGGCACAGAACCATTCACCCCCTTTGCCTTAGCGGACTCATTAATAAACAAAGTCTTGGTTTTTAAACAGGATATTCTAAACAAGCGGAATAAGTGAAAGTTTCTCTCATTTCATAACCATATTTTTAAATGTTGTCAAGATGGCTGGACTTCTTGGTTGGGCAGCCACCCAGCTGTTGTTTAAGCCCTCAGTATTGGGCTCTGTGTACTAATAAGTTCCCAGGGGTCTGCATGCCTCCAATATTTGCTCTTACCTCACCATCTTTTGAGTACATTTCTTGAACACTGGTTCCTACCTGTGACCCCTCTATTAATACCTGTCATAAAAGCCCAGATGCTTTAGCTCCAGACCAATGCCAGCCCCAGAGGCATTTCAGAATCTGAAATATAACCTTTCTCCTATTTCCAAACGTCTTCCCTGTTCAGAAACACATGTTAACTGAACCCAACAAACACAAAGCTGTTGGAGGGTTCCAAAGGCAATCAGGTTTGAGGAATGTAAGACTGGAAAGAAGTTCTAGGCTGAGAGTGCAGTCCTTTGCTCTTACAAGGACTATTTATAAAAACCCTTTCATGAACCTCCTTCAGAAACTTATCAGGTTTTAACTTTAGGAAAAAAAAAAAAGGCATTTATACACATGCATATGTATGTATATTTTGGGATTACCACTGCTATGGGAAAATTATTCCATAATCTCACTGCTGTAATAGATAGAAACTCTATTCTAATTTCCAGCCACAAAGCATTCATGACCAGTTTCTGGTCATTTATTATGGCCTTAACATTGTTTTGTAGTGCTTCTCTTTCCCTGGAAGCAAAATACTGTAGAAAATGCAGACAAGCCTGTTATGGGTTTGTGTGGCACGTTTGGGGTTTTTTTTTTGGTAGTGGGGGAGGAGGCAGCAGAGGTGGCTCCTGTAAGAAGCTGCTAGAAAGTCCCGCAGCTCCAAAAAGTTGGACCCACCTCTGGCCCAGGCCGAGCCCATCAGTGACGATGGGAGCACCTCTGGGAGAACAGATTTAAGAAGGGGAACCGGCAGGGAGTAGTGGGATTGGAATGTGAGAGGAACCCCTCTGCAGATCCCAAGGTCAGTGAAGAAGGAGGGGGAGGAGGGGCACCTGAGGAGGCTGATGGCCCTGCAGCCTGTGGTGAGACGGCAGGCTGTCCNCCGCGGAAAGGACCCACTTTGGAGAAGTTGGTGAAGGACTGTCTCCTGTGGGAGGGACCCCATGGTGGAGCAGGGGACGAGTGAGGAATCCTCCCCCTGAGGAGGAAGGAGCGGCAGAGCCAAGGTGTGGCGAGCTGACCCAAACCCCCTGTTCCCCTGTGCCGCTGGGGGGAGGAGGGAGAGAGAACCAGGAATGGAACTGAGCCGGGAAGGAGGGAGGGGTAGGGGGAAGGTGTTCTGAGGTTTGGTTTTCCTTCCTAATATCCTTGTTAGATTTGATTGGTAGTAAATTAAATTGATTTTGTTTCTTCCCCAAGTTGAGCCTGTCTTTTGCCCGTGACCGTAAGTGGGGAGTGATCCCTCCCAGTCCTTGTCTCGACCCATGAGCTTGCCTTTATATTTCCTCCTCATCCCACCGTGGCTGGGGTGGGTAGGAGTGAGCGAGCGGCTGCGTGGTGCTTCGTTACCGGCTGGGCTGAAACCAAAACCATGACACAAGCTCCATATTGAAAATGGAGTATCCTGTTTAATGTACATAGAGATAGGAAGTCCCAATATCAAAAATAATTCTTAAATTGTACAGTCTTCAAATTGTCACATTAATAATAAAAAATCCTTATGCCTGTTTTCTAGAAAAGATAGCAAAAATAGCAAAATACTGTTGAATAGCAAAAAATTGTTAAGCCAAAGCTTTAAATGTTGAATCAGTTCATAATGAAGGTACACTGAATTTCATAAGAGTGCACAGACAGTTGTTTTAAAGGAAAATGGAAGTTGAGAGTTCAACTCTTTCCATTCAGCCTGTAACAGGGAAAAAAATACAGATATACAGACAAAGCAAATGTGTTTATATAACAGTTTTCCTAGACAGTGCTTCAGGTAGTTGTTTTGGAGGACATGGAAAGAAAAAAAAAGAAGAAGAAATAAAATCAATTCATCTTCCAGAGAGGTTTCAAAAATTTTTTCCAGCATTAATGTGGACAAATCACACACAGGTGAAACTCTGTGCTCAAGCAGCAGTATGATGGTGCTTACTGATTGCTTCTCCCTTCAACCCAGCACAGCTTCTCCCAGCCCACTGCCCCACCACGCTGTCACTCTGTGTTGTCAGAGAAAAGCGTTGTGGGTCATCAGAGAAGAGTCAGTGAAAGAAGTTGCAAGCAACTTTCCATTATAGCATAGCGAGGCATTTTGAAACTCTGTTAAAACAAATGTTCTGATCACTTATTCAAGCACTTGCAGTTCTTCTTTCAAGGCAAGTGAAATGATGGCACTGAGCAAAGGAAGTTCAACCATAGTTAGAGCATTTTAATCACTACAAAAGACAGTGCCACACAGGCCTTCCTGATCCTTGCCAACTCTTGTTAGTGCATTCAGGCTTCTCCTTTAAAATATTTTTTAGTGTATCTTTTATGTTTAGTTCTAAAACCCATTGTATTTACCCAAGAGATCAGACCAAGTTTCCGCCTCCAAAACATTTAGACAGATTTTTTTAAAAAATTGCACAAGAGACCAAAACTCATCTTTCTGGTCTCCCAGGCAATTACAGATCTAGGCATTAAAAAAAAGAAAAAGAAAAAAAAAAAAAGAAGTTTTTCTTCCATACCCCAATGGACAATTGATTAAACACACATTATTTTAGTTGTGGATTATCTTTTCAGTTTTTAAATCAGAACGCATATATTGGTAGCTACCTGGCCCCTTGCATGCAGCAGTGGGGAAAAGTACAAGAAGTCATACAAAAGGCAACTGAAGCTATACAAGCAGAAAACTGGTCAAAGCACATGGAGTCAGAAAGTCCATCAGAATTTGGCCCACAGTCTGTATCTTGAAGTTATATGTGGCAGTTTGTCCACAACAGTTTAGCTTTATCTCATTTTGAAATCCAATTGGTACACTGATTTTAATCAGAGAATAAATTTGACCCCCGCGTCTCCAGAAGCAGAAGATAAACTTTGCCATTCTTGCCTGGTGTTAAGAAGCTCTTGGGCCAGACTTTCACTGTTGCTGCCCTCTAGCCAGACGTTCTCAGCATAGCACAGAATGTTTTCTCAAGCCACCATCCATTTTCACAGTGCTGCCACTTTAGCTCTTCCGATATTATGATATTGCTCACAGGAGGAGGACCAGCACAGTTCCAGCACATTATCATGCTGTTGGAGCTCTGCAGGTTTTAGGACCTATGCTGGTTTCTCCAAACGGAGATGCTTCTCTGCGTCTCAGGCTCCTCACTCAGTAGTACCAGGACTCCGAGAGCCCTGAATCCTCTCCCCAGGGTAGCTGTCTAAACCTTCTGATTCAAAATCTGAGAGGAGGTTGCTGCTCTCTTTCATAACTCCATTAGAGTTTTGACAACATGAGCCACCAACAGCTGGGAGGGCTGGGCTCATTACCTTCTACCTGATGGGATTCATGTGCCTTATTTCACAGGTGGTTTTCACCTTCTCCCTCTAAGCTATCCTGCCAAAAGAAGAACAGAGTTTCAGCCCATCTTAGAATGAGTTCCATTCTGCATCAAAGATGTGGCTCTGAATGGCTTTAAGTATCAAGCCGATCTGATGTTAGGTTTCTCACACAGCCAAGACAAATGCTTAGCCACCTGATGAGGGGAGGGGGGTGAGGAGATGGAGGGGTACACAGCAACTATGTTTTGTGCAGAACCCAATCAAGTTGGTGTGTTTGGAGAACATCTATAGGATTGAGCCCCTCAGGCAAGGGAAAGGAAGGAACACCTCATTTATGGATCCAAACAAATTTGAAGTATGAAATAGGCTCTGAGCTGCTCAGACTGTCAAGGCTGAGGTGCCTCCGAGAATGCTCAGAAGCAGAATTTAGGTTCTTGAAAAAACCCAAATGTCAAAAACTTAGGCAGCTGCAGACTTAAAGCAGTAGCTGAGCAGAATTTTTGAGAATCTAGGTTTTGGACTAAGATACCAAAGCCCCATTTGGAAACTTTGGTCCATTCATGGATGTGGCTCTCATTTTTCTAGTGCCTTCATTCCCCTTCTGCAAGCCGAGGATAGGAGCACTCTCTTCTCTAACAGGAATGCTGAAAAAATACACACAGCAAAATCTGTGAGGTGATGAGCCCTATAGGAAAAGTGCAAGCCTTTGAAAGAGAAATTACAATTAATGAGTGGATTTTGCAAAGCAGGTCTTCAGCCAACAGCAAGTTTCCAGAAAAAACATTCACTCTGGAGCAGTGAGGCCTTGCACCTAGCCCAGGACTGTGCTGGCTGGACACAAGTTAGTCTCATCTATAATACCTTGTGTGTTGTCGACTGTTGTTATCACACTGCAGTGTACAGGACTCAATATGTTATTTCTTGTATAGGACACAAAACACATGCAGAACATGCTAGTCCCTCACTCCACCCTGCTCCCTCATTGAGCTGTCTGTGTAGTGGCAGGAAGAAACGTTGCTCCTCTCCCAGATGAGCTTTCTTCTGCTTCCTCCATCACAGAAATTGTCCAGAGTTCCAGAGAAATGTTCACAGGCATTTGTTGCATGCAAATATCTGCCAAATAAATCATTGTATATTGCAGCACAACCCCTGAGGGGGTTTGTACCTATGGAACTTGCTACTGTCACTCCACTTCCCCGTATACCTTAATCATGTTATTCATTCAGCAAGAAGGATGAATGTTACAGTGTGAGACTTTAATCCCTCACTGCTGAGGATCTGATTCTCAGAGAGAGAGAAGGAGCAGGAAATCCAGAGATAAAAACTTTAGGTAGGAGTCAAATACTGTTATTTCTCAGCAGTGGGTTTAGGCAAGGATTGCATTATAACAACGTCATCCTAAAATAATTCAGGAGAAATTTACTGCGTGAGCACACATTCATTGTGCATGCATGTATTATGTATGCACATGTCAGTAAATACAGGGCCTAAACAGCACCTTTAAGGCAGTGAATTTGCAACATTTTAAAGTATCTGAAAAATTCTTATCTTCTCACTACCTCTGTGCGGTAGCTCTGTGGATCACAAAGCAACTTTACAAGAATGTTTCTTCTGTCCTTTAACCGTTTGAATTTTTTCCATGAAGACAATAAAAATGAAGTAGCAACAGACATCAGAGGGAGGGAAGCACAGCATTTAGTGGTAATCTAAGAGCCTGTCTTTTTAATATCCCCAGTACATTTTAAAGGTACCAGTTTATTTGATATCCCTGCAGTCAGTGCTCTCTGTATGAGTGGCAATGCCTATTTCTTCATGCTGGCCTTGACAGTAACCCCAAATGGATCCCTTCCACTTAGATTTAAGCTCTCAGGACTCTGTTAAGACTGCCAGCAAATATGCTAACTACCAGGTCCTAGACAAATCTAGAGGAAACTAGGCTAACAATATGTCGCACCCCATAATCCCCCCAGCACAGCTATGGTATAACACTAATGGCAATTGATACTTTTGCTTACTTATGTCCAAGGGTGGTTATAAATCAGCAGCTGAGAGATGCAAGGCTATCTATTTCATTACAAACTAGCCCCTCCAGCAAGCCAGCTTCCAGCTGGCCACTATTATTCCAAATTCAACTAGGAAAGCACAAGAATTGGACAAAAAAGTGCAGCTTTGCATATTTTCAAACAAATCAATAAAAGGAGCTAACAGAACATAGTCTAGTTTAGAGTTTATGAGAAGCACATCTAACAAAGTTTCTTGTAGAGCTTTCCTCTAAGCATGATTGAGTGACAACTTAATGAGCTATCTTCATAATGCCAGATCTACTTACACAACCTGAAGATGCAATCTCACTTTCCTTTCCAGCATGTCTTTCTGATCTCAGCCCTGCTTGAGGGATTGACCAGCAGTAATTTTCTAAGCTCCATTTTGATGTAAGGTGTC
>VYZV01031116.1:89835-113750 GCA_013401275.1 Pandion haliaetus | reverse complement strand
AATACTGCCTTCCTCGAAAGCCCCTACTTCTGAGAAGCAGCAGCATGACAAAAGTCATGCATTATTGAAGCTGGATATGCAGAGGTCTCAGCCCATTGATCAAGTCACCAGTTTTAGTAATTAATTATAATAATAATATTATAGCAGATAGTCATAAACTGTATTGTTCCTGGTCCAGGAAGGTAGTGGGAAAAAATCATTTTTTTATTCAAACTGGTGAAAAAGATTGAAATTTATTCTAAAACCTCACCTATCAATCACATTTCCCAACTGGCTGATGAGTCTGGGGGACTCACTACCATATTGCCACTATTCAGTGGTGTGGTACATTGACGCTATTTTCATTCTTCCAGTACTTACCAGTCTCCACCAGACAGACTTGACACCTCTATCTGTTTTGGAAGCCCCACATGATTAGATTACTAGTTTCCCAAGTGGGAGAAACCTGCAGTTTTAAGAATAGGACTGAATTCCATTTCTGCTACTGCCACCCAGTTCTGAGTGGCCACGGTGCGCAGCATAGTGACAACCATGACATTCCTGAGTCACCATGGATTTGCTGCAGAAGTTTAATAGGCAAAATACAAAAGATTGTAATGAGGACTGGTGATACAAAGCCCTCCACACTTCCTTCTTACCACCCCTGCCAGGCTAGGGAAGAATAATGGTTTATGGACACTCTCAGTTTACTCTCTTGTCCTTTACTATTAATCATTCTATGTCAATGAATGAAAGTACAATGGCTAACATTACAGATAATTGTTGCATCTTGATCTATAATTAAGGGATTACATGTGTGATAAGATTTTCAGGCATGGGAATGAAAAAGAATATGATGAGATACAGTATCTGGCATGAAAGTCTTGCTGACTGCACAAAATTAGGGCTCAACCTTGAGCTGCTACCCAAAAGTGCCATATCATCTCAATTTGCATCAAACACAGATGAATGAAGGTAAGGGACTATATCATTTGAAACACTTGGAAGACATAACAGAGACCAAAACCCAGCTTAGGCATGTGCTGTGCGAGTTAGGATTTTTTATTAACCTCCTTACTTTTTTACTGAATCAAATGAATTGGGAAATGTCAGCATTTTATATTTTCACATAATCCACAGAGAAGGTAATAAAAAAGGATGATTTTACACCAAGTATTTTCTGCAAAGTACTCCACAACAGACCTTAGTCTAGATAATCATGCTGCATGAACTCTCCATGGATGGACCCTGTCATCCTAAACCTCAGAGCTCCATAGAATTGCTCTACAGCCACTATTCTATGTCATGGCCACGAATAGCAACTATGTCTTTAGGCCACCAGATCTAATTAATTGTCCTTGATCCCAAAGCCTTCTGCTCCTAACCCAGTGCTTCTCCAAAGCAGAATGTCATGACACAACCCTGTGGCTGCTGAGCTCATCCCTCTTCCCAACACCAGAAAGCTTTGCAGCAAGATTGAGCAAGCTTTATTTGTACAAGGGAGAAAGGCAGTGGCTGTATGTTCTGACTGACTGCATGAAACCACAGTTGTATGGGCAATTGAAAATCAGTTGTTAATTTTAAACACAATAGATGCTCAATGAAAAGGTGGCTAGGTTACAAAAAAATACCCAGCCCCTCCAAAACTGGAAGTTTGTGCAACATGAATGCAGTGCAGACATTCACTGCTGAATGGTTTGATCAGGTTGCTGGCATTGGTTTTAAGAAATGTGTGCAACAAATAGTTTTCTCATTATATGTCTTTAGCCAGATTATTATCCTGGAAAATACTAATTTAAGAGTGACAGTACGTGCTGTTGCAAATTAATGACAGTTACTTTCTTAAAGGCAAAAATATTTTACTGGAAAGGGATTTCTTATATTATTCACCACTTTTATGAGGTTACATTGTTTGGATTCAATGCTAAGTTTAGGACTGAAATTCAGGCACAAACACATATGCACTCTTAACCCCTCATGTCACCATGGACGTAAAGGCTATTAGCATTTTTCTCTTAATTATGTTTCTGCTGTTACAGCCTGTATTTTCAAAGATGTTCAGCACTTTTCGTTTTATGCAGTGTGCAGATTTTCATGAGGGCACATGCAGACTGTTAAATTACAGAGATATTTAGGATATGCACAAAATAGTTGTGCACTCATTTTTTCTTTTTTTTTTTCTCCTCCTTTCTCTATTTTCATAGTTTGCTGGCCAACATCAGCATAACAGCTATGCTGTCAAAAAAAAAATTTCCAAGCAATAATAGGCAGAGGCTTTGTACAGAAATTCACCCTATTCTGACACGCCATTTCCTTATTTTTTTTTTTATCAGGAGAGACATGTGTTTTACAGGACAAATAGGAAGACACAAGCATTACCCGAGTGACCTCGCAATCCAGCTTTTGCAAAGCTGCGAAGGCGAGATGCCATGCCGTAGACCAGGCTTTTATTCTTAGCTCTGCCAGTAGCCTGCTAGCAATGCTGGGCACTCACCTTGGCTCTCTGCACCTCAGTTATCTCATCTTTAAAACAGGGATAAGGGTACAAAGTACCCTTAGATCTATGTTTGACAACAGTAGTGCAGTATAATGGCTAATTTTCTGAGGGAATAAGGGTTACTCCTTCTCAGAGCTTGAATAAATTAGGAGGACCAGCGGGAACACCACAGACCAAACTGAGGAGGATTTCTCCTACAAAGCCATCAAGCTGTTGTACAGCTCTAGCCTAGGGGTCTGTGGCTACATGCCCCCCTCTCATCCTTCCTGTATGAAAAAGTCTTACAGGCTTTCTGCTTCTGGGACCTGGGCTTTCCCCGCACTTCAAAGTGCTCCTGCATAGCATCTGGCTTTGCAGAATGCCCCTCCACAGGGCTATATGTACAGCCAGGCACAGGCTGCATGTCCAGTCACTTTGTTACAGACCTGCTGCTGCAAGAGAAGGAAAGGCCAAGATCAGGCATGAAGAAAGAAACATAGCAGACTCAGCCATGCCACAAAGCACACACGTGTGTGCACACAAGCACACCACATACCCACACTCAGTGAGGGTCAGGTCCTTACTTTTATTACTATAGCACACAAGTAAACTCTGTTTTTTTAAAAAAAATCTGTTTCTATGCTTTTACTGCATAAGGTCATCAGGCGCAACCCTTAGACCCTATTTTATCACATTGCACTGGCTGTAGACCTGTCTGAAGGGATGTTCCAAAAGTCACCAACTTAGAGGAATGCTTGGACAGTGTAAAGCCATGACAAGAAGTTTTATGCCATTAAGTGGCTATATCCCTTTGCATGGGGCTTATCTAGGACTTATGGGCCAAGGTCAGTTCCAGCATCCTAGACTTGATAGTGTCAGGTTGCTAACAAAAAGTTTTCAAATTCTTTTAAAAAATAATTGTCAAATAACATGGTCAAGAAAACAAGATTCTCTCCTGTGTCATATAACAACAGACCTTTTTACCCATAAATAGATCTTTCTATCCATACATGTCTATATTTTTCAGTGGTAATGTTATTGCCTCCATAACATCAAGTGTCAAGAAACGGCATGGGTCAGTCATGCAGTACCTGCAGATAGTGGTTTAGGTTCACATGGATCACCCCTTCAAAGAGCTGAAATCACTAAAGAGCTGTGGGTGAGGGAACCTCAGCCCAGGCTGAGATAATCCCTCCTGAGGGTCTGCTGGCCGTGCTTGCCCAAACACACCTCAGCTCTGGCACTGGGCCATCACCTGACCACAAGCCTTAAGTGGCTTCAACAGGTATGAAGGAGGGAAGTAGCATGACAAAGATATATTTGCCCATCAGATGTTAAAACTGGCCAGTAGGAAGCATTTCTACCGAAGCCTGCTTGGGGAGCAATATTTAATTATTATTCATAAAGATATTATATTTACCAAGCTAAGAGTTAGCTGTCTTTTTTTTTAGCTTTCCTTGATGCAAAAGGGGAGGAGAGGAGCAAAAAAATTACTCTATAAAAGCTCTTCAAAGATTGTACCTTGTTAGCATACAAATTTTGGTGTGAGTTCTTTGTTAGTTTAAAGAGGGACTGACAGATAATTGAAGTCCTGTAGCCCTATTCTGGGCTTTCAGTTGGTAGCCCTGTTTTTCATGTTAGGAAAAAGGATAAATAAGAATCCATGATACATCTATTTTATGTCTTTCATCATTTCATATATTTCCATCATGTTCCTAATTATCCTCTCACACTGTAATCTTTTAATTCTCCCCAGATACAGAGTTCGTACAACGCCTTTAATAAGTTTCATTACTTCTATCCATTGTCCCTCCTATTTATGCTCTATATTTTCAGTTATAATTATATGATGACAATCCAGTATTTTCAGTGTTCTCAAGACCCTGATTTTAACATTTTTCTTGCTTTTTCACCATTGCTGCTCACTGACTTGTCCTCTGACAGCCAAGCCCTTTTCTGCAATGGCTGTGGTTCATTTAGAGCCCAGCAATGTGAACAAAGTAGATCAAATTATTCCTTCCAATACGTATTACCATGTATTTGTCAGCACTGAATCTCTTCTGACATCATGTTCCCCAGCCACCTAGCTTTGTTAAGTCTCACCAGAGTTCCTCAGAGTCTCATTTCATCTGGACTAACCTAAATAATTTTGCAAATTTTGCGACCTCGACATATTCCTCCCCCACTTCTTACAGATTATAAATGGATCTGTTAAATGCTTGGGATCACACACAGCAGCATTGTCATGTCATGCTGAAAATGGACCATTTATTCCAACTCTTTTTTGACCTCAAAGCCAGCCATGATTAGTAATGGAATTTCACCCCTCTCCCCTCCCCTAGAATGACTGGATTTTGGTGACTTGATTTTCTTAGCAGCTTTTTGAAAAATGAAAATTGTACCTTCTAATTCTCAGAAGCTGAAGACAACTAACATATAGTCCTGACCGACCTCGCAGGTGCTGAATGTATTAATTTGGACGGATACCTCATCTTTTGACACCTTTGCTTCCTTAGTCAGGGAAAGTATCCCTGAATGCTTGCCCTGTTTTATACTCTTCCCTAGGCATCTGCTATTGGCCACTTCTGAGACAGAAGTTGGGATAAATGGGCCTTTGGTCTAGCTTGGTACAGCCATTCTTATGCAGTAGTCTCATCTTCAATATCTGAAATATTAGGTTTCACGTNCTTACTCTCACATTCGAATCTTTAATGGAGACAGTAAAACAAGACAAATCTTATATTAGTACACTCTGGAGCCCATCAATCATTTCCCTTCCTCAACAGAATATAATTATCTTTGTTTATGATTTTTCCTATGGATTTGAATCCACATGACAGTGTCCATGCTCAACCACCTTTCAATGAATTAAGACAAAAATATTTTTGAGATGCATGTAATGTTTTCCATGCTGTTATTATCTATACACTCTGAATTTCTCTCTCTTTTTTTTTTTTTTCCTTTTAAGGAAGAAAAATAGCAGGCAAGCACATATATAAAGCAAATAGTTTATAACCCCATGCTTGTGGTCAGAGCATCACAGAAACTCTGTCTCTTTCTTTTCTTGTCATATTTGTTGTTTTATGGTGTTAGAAAGAAAAGTTAGACAAGAGATTCAGTCGCCCTTCTATTTTGGAGATTATTATAACACTTGCCATTATTTAACACTAGATTTGAGTGGCTCAGTCCTAGACTCTCCCACTGACATCAGTTAAAACTCCTCTAGCACTAACACTGGGCTCCACCTTGACTGATATTCTAAATTAGAAGCTGAAGGGTCTGGATGAAGGGCAAGTTAACAGCATTTGAGTTGAGTTGCTCTTTGTACCAAGGCAGATGTGTATGCTTTTGACAGTAGGAAGATTAATCAGCAGTGGATATTTGGGTAATATTCCTCCTCTGGGCCTGTTACTTGCTGCCAATTTTTCAGAAATATGTGAGGTTTAGAGCACTGGTGATTAGGCTTTGTACTTTTGGCACAGGGTCTGACATCTGGACCACCCAGGTGAAAGTCCACTGCAGTTCAGGAATCAGTTGACTCTAAATGCCTGGGAATATCCCCTTCCAAAATGATGTTTGGGGGCTCATTCGTGAATTCTACATATGCTGCAAACATCTGCTTATGCTCCAAGCTCAGAAGAAGACCTCTGAAATAATGGAATCAAAAAGCCCACCGCAACTAATTTGTTGTTTTCAAGAGCCCAAACCCCAGACGCCCAAATCTGAGCATTACAGGCAAAAAAAAAAAAAAAAAAAAAAAAAAGGCAGGTTAAGGCAACTGCTCTGGGATTCTTTATCATTTTTGACTGCCATTTAGCCTAGAGATGCCATGTTCCACCCACAAATCACACGTTCAGTAACCAATCCACCCAGCCACAGCCAGCCAGTAATTGTTTGCTGCACAAACTCTGTAACACTTCATTAGTTCTGCCACACATCTACTTCCACTGAAGGTAACTTTCAAAAACGAAAAAGCACAGGGCAACATTACAACTTCCATCTATTTTTAGAGCAACTTTAAAAAAAAATACAGGAAATGCAATTGAGAAAAAGGGCTGCTCACACTATAGTCTACAATTTAAAGCAAAAATATGGCCTGCATTTTTTTCTCTGTCAATCTTACATTTCTCCAATGAGACTGTGAGAAATGTGCAAAGTTATGTGATCATTTCTGACAGTTCTTGGCAGCTGGGCAGGCAAGCATTGGAAAGGATATCTCTCTCCCCATCCAAGATTAAATTTGGACTGAAACATAGGGCTCATTTAGGCAGCAATTAAAGGACCTTATAGACTGAGGGAGAATGAAATGATAAATGCAAAGAGGCTTATTTAATGGGGATATTAAGTAAACTGCTGGTAAAAATGCCCATTTATCATCCACTGATTCCTAATTGGTTTCCTGTTCCTGCCTGCATGTGGCATTTTCAGAAGGAATTACCTTCCTTTAGTGCGACTGTTGCAAATGCAATAAATCAAGCCCATAGATTTCTAGCTAATTTAGATGGAGACTAAATTGGAGCCAAAGCATGCAAGAGTGCTTGCAATTAATGTTCATTACAAGTTTTAGCTTCAAAAACAGGAAGGATCATTTTAATGCACCATTCCCAAGCAAGGACATTATTTCAGGACTTGGCTACCCTTTGTATGCTCAAAAAAAAAAATCACTTGCCTTTGTAAGGAACTGGCCTTCCTAAAAACTTCCTAGGAATGCAGGCTGAAGTCTAGCATCCCTTTAAACACCTGTACTTCAAGAAAATTCCCTGCCTTTTGTTTGCATTACATGCCCCATCTGTCTATAAAGGGCAACTGGCACAAAAATAGCTTACATTCACCATATCATTATTGATCTCAGCCACCTGATTCCAGCAATGTAAACTTTATTTCCACCAGGTAGTAGTGAGAAGGTAACAATTTTCTAGCTGAAAAATCAATGAAGTAAACTGCAGTTTCCCAAGTAGCAACTTCAGTAGATGGTTTAGTCTTTCAGCATATTCCCTCTCCAAGGGTTCAGCTTCGCAGAAGAGAAGAAAAAAAACTTGCTAGCGTGGGAATTTCTTTGTTTTGCCCTTCTCACAAGGTGCTTTAGAGATGGAGTCTGTGTCTCATTTTATGGCATTGTATTGTTTGATACAGCAAGCTACTTTTCAAAGCACACACGGTAACCCAGACTTTCTGCAGCTTTTGGCATCTGCTCCACTTGAGCGTAGCTCTGATATGCAGCACTGTGAGCATAAACAAAACTTGGTTAGTTATTATGAGTTCCAAACAAAGCAAAAAGAACAAAAAAGTCTTCCACTTCCTGAATCCACTGAAGTTCATGGCACTCATTTATGACCAGTGGAAATACAATTAGGTTTACCAGGTTTTAATCCCCCCAAAAGTTTTTCTATATATGGTAAGTTTCTCTTTGTTTCTCTTATCCACTGAAAGAAAGGATTGTTTGGCTGGTTGGTTGGTTGGTTTGTTTTGCTTCCAAAAATACAATTGACACAATCTAAGTACCTTATGGCAATCAAGAGAAATAGATTTAGAAACACTCTCTCTGCTTGGTGTCACAGAACAGATGACAATCCATCTTATATTTAGACCTGAACCCAGCTACAGTCAGGTTTTTTGTTCTCTCTTCTGCTTGGTCATTTACCATTTAATTCCTTGTTTTCCTTTTGGATCACGTCTCACTGAATTAACATTCAGAATTTACAGCCTTCAGAGCTGGCATGTTTGTTGCAAATGATCAGTTTTGAGTGGGTTAGTTTGAAACCCAAGTGGGTGATAAAGAAATCCATTAACTTACTGACACACAAATCTTCTGTCTTCCTCTGTAATGTACCCATGAATGGTTAAAGGCAGTACCCTGGGGAAGATGAGGGTTACACTTATTCTCCTCCCACAACCATATGTAGATAAATATTCATTGGGAAAAAACCTGACATAGAAATACAAATGTTGGTATTAATGCCCATACCGAGAGCCCATGCTGTGGAGGAAATGGGCTGGCAATCCGAAGATCCAATTTCCTTTTTCCAGGCTCTGCTACCAACTTACTATTTCACCGTACGCAGAACACTTCATTTTTCCATGCCTCATCTTCTCCTTCACAAAAGCGTGACTGCATTCCACAGATGGGAATTACTATATACAAGCACTAACTACTTTCACTTGTTTAATTTTAAGCAGCTTCAGGACATTTACCCTGAATGCCAGGAGCACAGAGAAATGTTGAGGCAGGCCTGGGAATGCTCTGCCATCATGGAAAGCAAGGAGTAAATGTTCCTGAAGTGAAACAGCCTGTCTAGCTCTCACCCCAGCCACACTTCTGTTTCAATGCTTGCCGCACACACAACTGAAATGACATACATAGTGTTAAAGGAAAGTGCAGGTTATACAAAGAGGGAGAACACTTAAACTTGCCATTCTCCCTAATGTTTCCCATTGGTTTGATATTTGATGAAGCCAGCTGAGGTTCCAGGCAATGGAAGTTCACATTTAATTTACACAACATTTCAAACAATAGAAAGTTACACTTTAAGAAGTACTTATTGTCTTTTTTTCCCCTCCTTTTGCATTACTTTAATACCTGGGCCTGCCCCCGTCTTGACTGTCGCTTTTCCCTGCTCCCAGCCTACCATCTGCACTCAGATGATGACACCTGCTGTTTGTAGGCATTTGGCCCAACCTTCACCAAAGCAAAACCAGATCCCCTGTGAGCCCAGGACACTTCAAGGGATGACATGAAGCGGGGCCAATGTCCCACTTCAGATGTCCCAAGCCTTGCCTCACCTGGGTGTCAATGTTTGGGCCACAATGAGCAACTTTTGCCTGCCTGCTGCAAGCTCTCCTATCTTTCAGCCAGCCTACAAGGTGAAACTAACTCCTTTCCAATTTCTTCTTCTAATAATTAAAAGGCCAGAAGCAGATTTTTCCCAGCAGAGCATATAAAGCTGTTGTGGCTTGGTGAACTGAGCTATTGCACTTCAAAAGACAGGGACTGCAAATCTTGGATTACAGTACTCTCAATTCCAAATAACCGACCAGAGCTTGATCTCACATTAGTGGGTTTTATACTACATTAATGCCACTGACTCTAGTGGAGCTACTGATGGTTTTTTACCAGGGCAAGTAACATCAGAATCAGGCCCCAAACCTCGTGGATGGTAGGCTCTCTTACCTAACCAGCTCAACAATTTTTTTAAATCCTTCTCAATTTACCATTCCTAAGGCCTCACAGTATTCAGAAAGGAAGATGTTTGGGTTTCCTTTAAACCAAATGCAGCTTGTCTGCCAAGTATTTAGTCCAATTAAGTCCCAATTTTATATTATTTTTCAGCCACATGTTACAACAAACAACCGAGTAGAAAGCCACATATGGTTTCTGATATTGGAATAATGAAACTCAAAGAAAGAAAGAATTGAATTTCCTGTGGTTCCTTTTAAAAATATAAAATGTGTAATATTTTAATGGTCTAAAATCAGTACACATGGAATACTACTTAGTCCCAACTGAATACAAGGTTGTACATTAATGGAAAAGTCCTGCTGATGTAAATGAAGAGGCAGAACACTGTACTAAATAACTGGGAATTTATTACTCAACCAAAACCATGTACAGAGTTGGTACAAGTCAAATCCACTGGCAGAAGGGGAAAGCTTGTTCGTGTTAAAAGCAGCTGCCTATAGCCAGTGGTGGTGAAGTGAGCTGATTCTGATCTCACATGCCTACAAATGAGGAGTAATTCCAGTGTTTCCACAGGGGCTGCAAGAGTACCAAACAGTTGTGGAGAAATCTTAATCAGCCCAGGGAGTAATTGACTCCACCAAGTCCTCATGTACTCATCAGCAAAACACATGCAATACCGCAGTCAAATAGATATGCTCAAGTACATTTCATTCCTTTTAAACGGCATCCCTGTCCCATAAACAGTCCGTCCACCCCGATACCAATTTGCTGTCTGCTTGTTTTGCTCTGCAATACATGGATATGATGAGGAAGATTAACACTGGTTAATGCACTACAGGTCCTTGAACACAAAGGCCCGGTAATGTGTGTGCTACTGGTCTTTCCCCTACACAGACTCCACAGAATCAATGACCACCCACAGTGAGAGAGGTTTAGCTAAGCTGTAGCCATTCATGCTTTTGACACCATTGGTTCAACCCACAATACGTCAGTAGCAGTGCCAGTAATCACATATACACCATGGAGAGACTGACTTCAGGAGGCAATGGCTAACATCCGCAGGGCATAGCCTTCAAACCTGGATGTCTTACAGTAAGCTGTGAAGTCTAAAACATGTTCAGGTGCCCCTGTGGGGCTAGAATGGAAAGAACTGCAGAACCCAAAGCCTCTCTTCTCCCTCCATCTCTTTATTGCTTGCCATGACTTAGGAAAAGAAAAAAGGTGAAATAACATAGTGACCTGTGCAACCCACCTCAGAAGGGTCCTGTGTGAGGAATGTACCATTATTAACCTTCCCCTTGGCATATATTAATCCACAGCATTCTTCACTTCTGTAGGTTATCAGACACAGGAGGGAAACAACTGCAGTAAGTAGAAAACAGCACAAAGTAAAAATACAATCTGAGTCTCCTGGACAATAGTAAAACACAGTAATCCACAGGGGTAAAGTGACCATTTCAAAATTAACTGCAAGGATTTATAGATGAGAATTAATTTCATCTCTATTATTATGTCAGGTAAAATAGTTGCAGTTATACACTAATTTGTATGGAATCACAAAGGAAATCCTATTTCATTAAGTGGATTAAGCATTAATGTATTACCCTTTCCATTTTTATCTTCATTTCATAAAGTGCCTAACAGGAGGTCAAATTAAGAGACCAAATTAACATTTTAAAAAGTCATAGTGAATGTTATACCACAGTGATTCTAACCACACTATTCTTTATCATGATAGTATCAAGGCTATTTTAGCCTTGGTACTGGAAATTAATAACTGTTATTTCCACGGGGAACCATTTTTCCTGAATGTAAATCATTCAGCAAAGTCAGGCAGAAGAAACAAAAGCATTACTCATTTCATACAAAGGTGTAAGCAGAACAGTAAGAAAGAAAGTAGAAAGCGCTAAATCCGTTCCCCGTTCTCCCTGTGTGAGCCATACGAAGGAAGCCCTCACAAATCTCAACTTGTGTTTATGACTGAAACCAACAGAGTCCACCCTAAGCTGGTAAATCATATCAGCTATTTTGAAGGCCTTTAATTACGGATTATTCAAAACAAGATGACATGACCATCGCCCACGTAAAAACACACGCATCCACAAAGCCTTATACACAGTTACCCAGCAGAACAGTTCTCCAAATCAAATTCCAGCCACAATATTTTGTTTACTCTGCTTGTTTGTGTTTCTTTACACCACAGGCATTGTCCTGCTAACACAGTTTCCAAGTCTGTTATTCACTGTTGGTAATTTATATTATCCTCAACTAACATTAAAGGTTTATCACTCCAATGTTATTAGATCAGTTTTCTGAGGAATTTCTATTTTGTTTGTGTAATGGTGTTTATATGTCAAATATGTGTCAAGTCTGAGGGCACTGAGAGTTTAATAGCTTGGAGTAACTAGTGAAGTCACATCTGGAAAACAGCATTTGTTCAAATCTGAATAATAAACTCATCTCACCATAACGCCAAAAAGGAAAGATATCTGTATAGAAATACATAACTTTGAAGAAATATTTTTGGTATTCCAATCTTCAGAAGCATGAGTGCAAGGATGTAGCCAGACCGTTCAATTTAATTAGCACATGTATTCACATCTGCTTTTTTCCCCCTTTGCTCATAATAAACTTTAATTTGGAATGATTTTAGACACCAGTGAAAATAGATTTTCCACACCACATGGGTAGGGAAAGGAGTAAGAAGAAAAGTACCAAATGCAAATTGAACCTGTCCTCTGCCAAGGACTTAGATGTGCCACCCTTCCACCCCCTTTTCCCACCAGCAAGCAACCCACATCCTCCAAGTCTTTTCCTAAGAACCACTCTTTCTTTGCAAGCCATTTCACAAACTTCCTTTTCCAGCAGTGGCTGGCTTCTCCACGATCCTCGTGCTCCCACAGCCAAGCGCAGCTTTTCTGTTGGCTGGTATTCTTCCTTCTTCACATTTCTTCTCATTTTTTGAGGGTTGGACTTCCTTTTCATGAGATTCACCTCCCTCCTTAGAGACCTCCCACACTACGAAAAGACCACAAAGACGTCTCTGACCTCTCTCTGCCAAATTCTCCTTCTTACTCTTCCTCTATCTTTCAGCAAAGGGCATTCTGGGTCAGTTGCCAGCATGGAAAAAACTGGCTGATATCAGTGGCTGGTAGCTGTATTGGGAGAAGAGAGGAAACATGACAGGGAACACTAAGAGAAAGTATTTCCTGCACAGTCAGGATCTGTCCTGTGGATGCTGCGACTGAAAATATACCTATGGGTCAGGTTAGAGAACTTCTGCAAGTTCAGGCTACATTTGGCTAATCCTGAGGTTTCAAAAAATAGCTTGCCAAATTCACAAAAATTTGTATCCTGTCAGTTTTATATCTCCATATCCAAAAAATTATTTCACCGTGAAGAATTACTGTTATCATACTGTAGAGGAATTCCAGGAAAGTAAAGGGCCAAGTATGTCTGAAATGTCCTTCTTTTCTTATTCAGCCTGGGATAGCTTTCTAAGCACCTTTCAATGTCTGTTTTTCACAGCTATTTTTATTATATGTTGTCTTGTAGAGATGTTTAGGTAAGAAGTGCTAGGCTGGTCCAGCTGACAGAATGGAAAAATTCCCTAAGGAAAAATTTGGTAAGGTAATTGTTTTTACGGTTCTGTCACAAGTACTCTTCACAGTGAACCAGTGTTACTCGACCTCTTATCTAGCCAGTTTGGCCCACTGTACCTCAGGGACAAATGCAATGCATGCCAGGCAAATAAGTCACCCAGACTGTGGGATTTGCCCTCTGAATGTGTTTCTCTCTCTCAGCTGACTGTGGAAAGAGGCTCAATGACTAGTATAGACCACCTGGACTTTTAAATGCCTAAAGTTAAATGCCTAAAGAAATCAACTCTGTTTGTGTTAGAGGCCTTGAGTAAATCAAATACAACAGAAATATAGTTTCATGCCAGTCCAGCCAGTTCAACCCAGCAAGACAGAAAAGAAGGGAGAAGACAACAAGATGCTACTAGTTGTACAGATAGTCCAGCCCTCTTCTGGTTTTACACAAAACAAATTCACAGATGTGTAGATGGGGAAAGGAAACAGGTATGTGTTGGTACGAGCTTACAGTGCATGTGAAAAGATAAAGCTTAGGGAAGGCATGTTCAGTAAAAGTCACATTCTTACAGGCCAAGGAAGATATCTTCCCCTCCTTTCCATTTGGCCAGGGAGTCACTGGGCTGGGATCACAGATGGTACACGTTGAGGAAAGTCACTTCAGCAGTTCAGAAACACAGAAGGAAGCTTGGAAAATGATGTTCAATATTTTAGAACTTGCAAAGAGTCCAGCGTGGGGCAGGCACAGATCTGGTGGGCTGGCAAACAGAAACCAGCAAAGGGGTAGAAGGGTCGGGCGTCCAGAGAAGCTGCTGAATGAGGTTGGTGTCTGATCATTTCTTCACAGCTCTATTGACCACATGGAAAGTAAGGCCAGAAAACAAGCCAGAATGGCCATGCTGGCCAGCCATCCTGATGGCAGCCCTCCAACAGGTGGAGTGGATTATGGAAGGAAGAATGATCTGTTTTGTACAAGTTATTGCTGGATAGTTCCCAGGTGTGTTAATAAAGCTGCAGGCTATTCAAACAGCATCTCTGGGTCTATCCTGGCTCCTCCTCTACCTCTACCCTAATCTTGGAAAAACAAGACTGTTAGGTAAGCCAGTGGCTGGCTTACTTAAGAAGTCTCACTTTGTCCTGTGAAATAGAGCACATTTTATTTGGAAAAAACATAGAATTTCCAGGAAAATCAGGAACTAATGGGATTAAGCTGATTGGCAAAAATGGAATGACAGACACTTGACACAGTTCCATATGCAAAAATATCACTGGTTTCCAGAGCTCAGAAATCCAAAAAGAGGAATTGGCTTTTTTTATGTAGAAGTCCAAAAATAATTTTGTACAAAACTGTGCAAGCTTACATGGGTCTGATATAAAACTACATTTCTTTCAGGTACCAGCAAAAAGGCAAGTTAGCTTACTGAGCTATGGCTTTCTGTTTTACCCAGCGAGCTTCCACTCTTTCCATCTTTGAGAATCTGTGATTCAACTACAAGGTAAAAATGCCTTTCCAGGTATGGTCCCTGTCAGCTGTTCGCTTTCCATCTGCCAACTGAAATGAGGCTGCTAGTCCTGGCTTTTCAGCAAGCCCACGACCAGCAGAAGTCAGGAAAACTGGCTTAGCTCATGTTTTTCTTAAGCACTGAAAAGAGACATTCAGGCACACAGAAAAATCTGCAGACATCATGAGATTAAGGTATTCCTGATGATTTTGCTGCATTTTCTAAAACACTGCTTTTGTTTGAAAAACAGTGAAGTTTATAGCCCTCTTTAATGCCTTCACTATGTCAACCAGCTGACTCTGTGGCCAAACAGACTGAAATAATAGCTTTATTCATTTAATAGGGTGTTAGCTTTGAAGTTTAATTATCAGGGATAGGAACTCTCCACATTCAGGGAAATGCAGACTGAAGTATGAAATCCAGTTGGTTGCAGATCATTTCTACTCCATGTCAGTGCAAGGAGGAATTTCGATTGCGTGCCTGCAGAAGTGAAATCAGATCTGTAGACTCTCCTTGTTGCCTCTTACAATCCCAACATCTGATCCAATCTGTACAACCTCTCACTCATTTCCTTCCAAGTCCTGACAAATTCTACTCCTCTTTCCCCAAAGTGGCCCCTGGGAAAGAGGAACTTGAATGGATTGGATTTTTCATTTCTAGTGCTGTCTGTACTACCCTTTGGAGCATCCAGTATTGCAGCTTTGGCACAGACATCAACAATCACATCAAAAATCCTGAGACTTTGGGAACCATCCCAACTGCCTGAGAACTCTCCCAGAAAACAGAGGGACCTTCCTGTGCTGTTTAGCACATTGGCACTCATCTCAACACCATGAAAGTAGGTGTAATGCACCCTCCTCCTAGTGCAACAACAATTGTCACTTACATTGCAATGATGTAAATAGGGTTGATCAATCCAACTGGCAGATCTGGCCCATGCAGTCCATCCATCCTGCTGCCTTTATTCCTGTGGCCTCAAAGGAGATCAGGAACACTTGTGCAGACAGCATACAGAGCACAAAAGCCATTTGGAAACCTCTTACACTTCCAGCACGTGGTCGGGTATTCGGAGCTACCAGTGGCCACAGATATGTTGGACATGGAGACAGTCCCCAGGCTGGCATTCAGCCCCAGCCTGACTGAGAAAGTTGAGACACCATGAATTTTAATGATCCCAGGGTGGAAAGGAAAGAATGACACAAGCCACCTGTCCGCAGCAAGACAGATCTGCTTGGGAAGAGACTTACTTCTCAGGATTTAGGGCTCTGTGAACGTTAAGCCTCAAGGTTTATAAACAGGATTCCAAACCTTCTCTGAAAATGTCACTGCACTCCATCCAAACAATCCAAATCTGGTGACAATCAAACCAATCTTTTCCAAATTCAGCAATGGCCCTTCATCCCAGTGCCCATTCTCAGTTTATAGGCTTAAATGTCAGCCGGTTTTCTTAGAGCCCGGTTCTCAACCAGCGCTTAAAATGTTATATTTGTGGCAGTACACAGAAACTTCCCTTTTGCTCATCTCCAATACCTCAAAAAAGACTAAGGATTTCATTTAAACGTTCCAAAACAGAGATGTGCACAGTAAAAATTGTTCACTTCTGTGCCAATAAAATCAATTAGAACAACTTCTCACACAGATGATTTGAAATCTCAGGTTTTTTTAAAGTCATTCTATATAGTTGAAGAATCACGATTATTTTGACTCAGCTATCAAGTATATCATAGTAAGTATCTTACTGCATTATTTTAAGACTACAATAGATGAACATATAATTGTGGTATCAAAATACAAGATCATTGAATTCAACAGCTTCACAGTGACTCTAACCAAGAATTTTAAGACATTAATTGCAGCACTGATTGAACAAGAATATGCAGTCAACTGCGCATACAGCATTCATGGTAAACAGCTCTGCAGCTCCTCCCCCAGTATTAAAAGGCCAGGTAGAAAACCAAGCATTTCTTTAAAAAAATTCTCACTTCTAACAGATGAATCCCCTTAAGCTAAAAAAAAAAAAAGGCAAATAGGATGCAATAATTAGGATGAGTTATCCAATATGCAAATTGGTTCCCATGGATTGCTTGGGAGCTGCTGAAGGTTATTCAGCAGGTTTATCCAGAGACAGTGGATTCCTTTAAAAAAAAAAAAAAATCCTGGGGAAAAAAAGCACAATGGAATGAATAGGCCCTGCCCTTTCACAGAACATCTAGCTGACATGTAGCTTGCTAAAAAAATGTAAATGATTTAAGAAAAGGCTAAGCAGAAATGTACAT
The DNA here is from genome assembly GCA_013401275.1 of Pandion haliaetus. Lineage (NCBI taxonomy): Eukaryota > Metazoa > Chordata > Aves > Accipitriformes > Pandionidae > Pandion > Pandion haliaetus. The sequence goes on along the minus strand of VYZV01031116.1, from coordinate 96,747 downwards.
CAAGTGCCATTATTTTATCACCCACTTTAATCACAGGCTGCTGTTCAGAATGGCTTGGGATGTTGGTTGTTACAGAAGAGATTTCTGTACCATTATTAGTACCTCTGAACAAATGCGGTGAGCAGGGGGGGAAAAAAAAAAAAAGACAGCAGGGGGGAGAGAGCGAGAGCGAGAGGGAAAATGTAGCAGCGGTTAAAGCATAGTTTAATAACTCCGATCTCAGTCACTTTTTTCACATGTATTGTATGTGCAAGTCCATAGTACAGCATAATGTGTCATAATTTGGCCTCCAATTCTGACAGCACTGCTTGACTTGGGCATTAAATCATTGCCCCGAGGAATTCACATTCTGGCAATTCCTGATGGTAGGACTGTCATCTCCTCCCACACATGACCTATCATTTTTGACATGATTGAATCAAAATTAGTCAGTACATTTAGATGTAAATTAGAGACATCCAAGAATAATAATGAGCACAAAAATATAGCTCTGTGTAATTGACACGGCAACAGCTTAGTACAGTCTTCCACAGTGTCCTCGAAATTATTAATACCATGATAACAAAAGTACTGTATCAAAAAGTGAAAAAACTTTTCCTTTTTTTTTTTTTTTTTTTGAGGGGCATATTTAACTAACGCTTAAATCCTAAGGAAATCTGTAAGTATTTGCTCATCCAGCACTCACATTGTCCGGATGGTCCTAACCAGAGACAGACATAACCGGACAGCCAAGGAGCATGTGAGGGCTCCCACATTCCGCACCTCCCGTCCCGTCCCTCCACCTTCCCCACCATTTCCCCTTCACCAGTCACCACCTGCCCCGGTGCTGCCAGGGGTCCCGCCAGGAGCACTGCCAGGCCCCCTGACAGGATGGCCACTCACTCCAGGAGTTGACACCTTCCAAAACCAGGCAGGATCCAGCACTGCCCTGCAGCGACACTGCACCCGGTGTTTTTGGCCTTATGAGACCCTTTTTTGTATATTTGTGCTGATCTGCAAGGGTGAGGCTTTCGGGAAGGTACCAGGAGCCACCAGCATGCTGCCTCATGGGCCTGGCTCTCCCCACACCTCCTGCTACACATGGGCAGCTCCGTCTGGACAGGACCCAGCCTACCCCGGGGCTCCCTCACCCCTTCCCAGCCCTGGGGAGCAGAGGGGAAAATCCCTAGGGAGCACCTGAGGAAGGAGGCCTGAAACTCTTGAAGAGAAACTGCTCCAGTCCTTCCCCAGAGCTCTCTCCTCCACCAGGCAAAGAGCCCTCCATGTTGCCACTGCCTGAGGGAGCACCCTCACCCAGAGTGGGTGTGAGGGGTACAAGAAACAGCCACAGGCTTTAGGGAGGAGAGACACCCCAACTCTGTAAAAAGTGCAGTATGTAACACCACCACCCCTACAGACCCCTAAAGTACTCTTTTGTCAGGCAGGAAGAGTGGGGAAACAGAAGCCTTTGGTTTTTTTCTTGTTTCCCTATTTCCAAAGGGGTCAGTTGCCCTCAGGGCAGGGAGGTGCCTGAGAAAAGGACAGGCCTTAAAACCAGAGCTGCTGTACACGCCAGGCTGAGCCAGACAAAAATGGGCACAAAATTAAGCATTTCGAACTGGTTTCAGTCTTTTCCCTACAAAATGCCATTTAACGTTTCTGGTGGTGGCATTTTGTGCACGGGTTGTGCCCGCACCCCTATCTGGCAGGAAAGGCTGCCCGCCATCAGCCGTCTCAGAGCCACAGGGCATATCATGAGGGGAGAACCTGATTTTGTTCCCATGTTCTCCACAGGAAAACAGGTAACTGTTCGGGACCAAAACAATTCAGTGAGTCCTTTTTTTTTGTATGGTGGGAGCATTTACATGTGTTAATGTAGCATTCAGTGATCTTGATAACCCAAGTCTGTATTACTACCTTGAAGCAAACCTAAAATCTCCTGGGGTCATGCCAACATCTCAATGGTTGCGTACTGAGTATCTCCCTAAAGTCTTTGATTACCATGTTGCCGGGGGAAAAAAGAAATTAGCTGGAACAATTTCTGTGTCAGTTGTCTGTGATGAAAGAGGAAGTGCCCAAGATTACTATGTCCTCAATGCGCTTGCCATACCTTCACTCAACAGAGATGTTAATATTTTGAGTAACCAGGTGAAGGAAGTGTCAAAGCTGTTTTATTGGAATATGTTTTTCTGGAAGCCACAAATCATAAAACCATTTCTGAAACAACGTTGCAAATACTACAAAAGTTTCCCTGTGCAGAGCATATAGGGCCAGAAACTGCTTAGTGAAACTAAGTGCTGGTAAGAAAGAAAATTTTCTACCTCTTGCAACTCAGTTTTCAGGGCTGGTGAGTAATTTGCCTTCTAAACACTGCAGTTTTCAGGTGCTTAGCACCTCTGAGAATGTGGCTAATGAATGCACGTAATTTGTGAGACTTAAATGCCAAGCTTACTGGGTGAAGAAATCTCACAGTATACATGGCCTCACTAGCTCTGTTTTAAACAATAAAAATAAAATCCAGGAATATTTCTGTAAGAGAAGAAAAACACAAGCAGTTCTTATGTACTTCAGGCAGATGTTCATCACTATTTTCTTTGACAGGAGTTGAAGGTAAAATGCTCATTTTCTACCTGTTTTTTACCCTAAAGTGTCAGAGGATAGTTACTGCCTTTTGAGTTTGCCATAGAACCCAACATGTGCTGGAGTATCACATCTCGCATTCATAACAAATTCAGTACAGGTTGCTTCTTGGGGTTGAAAATGATCCACCCAACCATGACAGTAAGCCAGAGCAAGTAAACCTAAACCAAGCTGCAGCTTGTGCCAGCTTTAGCTGGATGAAATTAGTTCTGTAGGACCTATGACAAGGTTCAAATGGACTCAGAAAAGGTGGCAGCAGTTAAACTAATGAAAAGAGTTGTGTGCTATGAAAAGATTCACAGTCATACTAACATATCTATGCTAATTTATCAAAAATGAAGGGCATTTCAAAATACTGTTTGGATTTGTTACAGAATACTACTAAGAGGACTGGCATTTGGGAATGTAAAAAAATGTTCTCTGGTAACAAAGGGCTTTGAAATCAGCATAGAATGCCTGGCTTTCCTTCAAGGATTGTGTCTGAAAATGGCTGTCATCTCCCACTTCTTCTTAATAAGGACTGACTTATTTAAAAGGCCTGCCTCTTTTTTTCTGCTCAAGAGATGTTGCTTCTAGTAGAGATGACCATTGTGGTGGGAAGTGACCAAAGAATAAAAATTAGGTTAAAAAAAGGAAAGAGGAGTCCCTTATACTTCCCTATGGGGAACAAACTGAAGAAATAGAAAGCAAGGAAGGCTGAGAAGAAAGTAAATAAAGTAGGACATAGAAATAGGACTGGAATGCCTTTTTGGAGCAGCATTCAGACGTTTCAGAAGAAGGAAAAATGAAGGAGTTGGCAAAGGAGTGAGTGAAGCACATTTCCCAGTTTATAGAGGATGCAGCTGAGACTCAGTGAAGATCCAGTGGACTGCCAATGGGAATGAGCATGGAGAGAGAAAGCCTACATTTTAGTGTCACTGGAGATGGAAATCTGAATTCACCATCTATAAATTCAGGGTGATACCCTCTCACTAAATTTGAAAATAACCAGGACATAGCCCCCCACACCTGACAATGTTTCATTTTAAGTCCTTGTATTTGAGGAATGTGAATTATGTTCTCTCAGCTTCTGGTAACATCGGTTCTGATAAGCCCTCCTGCAGTCTGCATTACATCTAGCAATCCAGAAACTCGAAATAGGGTCAGAATTCAACATCTCCAAGCAGCCACAGAAATGAAATGTCATTTTTTAAGTTACTTGAACAGGCTGCTAAAGGCTACAATAAGCCCAAACCAGAGACCCCATGCATTTGGAATTGTTTGGCTGACTCCCTTAGGCATACACACCCTCACATTTGAGCCCGAGCCCTACCCCTTCAAATGCCTTAGAGTGTTAAAACAAGGGGAGAAATTGCCACAGTAAACCTTGGTTGTGCTATGCTTCCCCACGCAATGAAGTGGAAGATGTTTTCTTGCTCAGTGAGAACACATGGGTGGAATTACCCACAAGAAGGATGAGAAGTGCTCTGGTGGGTGCCTGCAGAATTGGGGCCCTACCCTTTAGTCATCCAGCTGGTTGTGTATACTTTGGCAGATTAATTGCCAGAGCAACACTTATACTTTTGTATCTGCCTTTTTTTCCTGTCCTACCCTAATGGTACCAAGGAAACCAAATGCAAAAAACAAAGGTATTAAATATTACATTATAAGAGAGAGCATAAAGCACCTTGATAAAGCTGACAAGCCAGCCTTGTGGGGAAATATTACAAAAATAATTCTCTTGCAAACTTTAGCTATGTTCTTTTGAAACAAGTCTTCAAAATTCAGGCAAATCCCACCTCAGTTTGACATGCAACAATGATAAAAGGCACACATGATATACAAAATTTCTGTCTGATAAACAGATCAACCAAGCTACATTAAATTAGGTAATTAACACTTACTTTGTTTGTCAGACATGTTTAGGGGAGCAACTTGATTCTTGAAAATGTCATTATGTGTACAATCTCCTCTGGCATTTCTTTACTTGCTAAAGAAGAGCCTGATACAGTTAAAACTATAGGGTCTCTCAGATACCTTTTGAAGGAGAGAGTAAGGCAAACCATACAGCTGTATTTAATGATTGCCTCTACATTGTATCAATGACTGGTCTAACTAGGACAAGGTGAAAACCCGCCTCCAGCTCTGTAGAGGCAGGAAAGCAGAGTGTATGTTTATTATCACCCTGGTGAACAGAAATTCACAAGTAAGATAATCATACATTGTTATAAATAGGGCAACTCAAAATCCACCTGCAAAGAAGAATATCAGTATCTCACAAAAGTGCTTTGGCAAAATAAACTCTAAACCACATGAAACAATTTCTTGGGTAACAGGTATTTTAATCTCCTTTGCGTCCTTAGGTATTTTTCCTTGTACTTCCACCACAGCAAAGGGGAACCATTTTGAATATTCTGAAATATTTCAATATAATAGTCTTCATTGCATCAAGGAAAAATTCTGTTATTACAGAGCCTTGTAGAGGTGATAGAAAAACTGACTTAATCCCCAGATTATGTTCTGTTTGTCTCAAGTAACCAGGCTTTTTGAGTGGCCAAAAGTATTCAGCAAAAAAAGCATTTATCTTTAAAAAAAACCCAAACCAAACTTTCTTCCCCATCTTACCTTTGAAATTAACTGGTACTTTCTGGTTTACAGGAGATATCACAGAATGTGCCATTCTGTGACACTGCAGGATTTATGCAACCCCTGATACTGGCTGTGTCACAGAAGACTGCTTCTGGAATGTCTTTAGCAAATTAACAAACACTAAGAGGATTTCACAAGAGGGATAAAAACTATGAGTTTCATACTTGTATGGTTTCTCTTGTATATTCCTCTAAGGTGGTTCATAAAGATATCCTCACAGAAGTCTAACATTAATTCAATTTTATTGTTAGCACACTTCATCTTCAAACTATGACAGAGAAAGAACAAATTGTTGACACAGTGTATGACAATTTTTCACAGTCTTACATATATTCTTTGTTTATAAAAGTGCATTTTCACAAGGACTGGTGCATTGTTTAAGAGATTCTGGATAGATAAAAGTTTTGTATAGGAACTGTAACTGGCTTTAGTTGCAGTGTTCCAGATCAAAATATTTTCTTTAGACCATGTTAGGTCTTATCCAAATTTCAAAACCTCCCCTTCATTCACACATACTCAACAGCAAAAAATTAAGAACTGAGCCTCAGGAAAAGACCATCCTTTAATTCCCTAGGATACCCTGGAATATGTTATTTTAACTGCCAGATTCTCAAAAGTTTTCCCTGAACCACATTGTCCATCTGCATCTTAAATATCCTTGTTCCTGAATGCTGCACCTGCTCTTAGTCCAATGCCACAGATGGTTTTTACCAGATGTTGAAAAAAAAAAATATTCTCAATTGGCTGCAGTACAGTTGGTCTTGTCTTGGATATTTTTTCTTAATTTATTTATTTATTTTACTCAGCTCATTCCATGAATCTTTCATCTACAAATTGAATGGGGGGAAACATGAGTAGTTCACATGAGCATGCTATGCACATTTCCAGTTAGAAGACAAGCTAGAGAACTTAAACTTAAGCCACTCTGAACAAACATGCATCACTTTTTATTGTAAACATAATAAACTAGAAATTACACAATGTTACATTCTTATGAGTGTAAAAAACACAGAAGAACCAAAAAAGTGTGACTTTTTAAGAAAAGTTCCAATGCCCTCCATAGTAACAAATATGTTTTTTATGAAATACAGCATTCATCACGGAGGGGAAGACAGTGGCTTTTGCCTGGCAAGAAACAGAGGATCATGTTTGAGGAAAAGGATCACATGGAAAACAACAATCACATATTTTAAGTTTTGAATGCTCTAAAGGCACTAACCCCTGTTGATAATTTTTCTTCTTGTTTCTTCCATATTTGATAATGAATTAAATAATAGCATGAACTCTGAGACAGCCATCATTAGGCTTCAGAGTCAACAAGATACTGAAGAGAAAGGAGTGAATATAGGCCATTCTGAGCTGCTGTCTCCAGTTATTACAGAAGCTAGAGGCAACACAGCATCAATTTGCTGTCAGTCCAAGTGGGGAAGGCTATTTTTGCAATTATATGCTAGAGGCTATTTTTAATGAAGGATTAGAATTTGGAGCACAAGATGACAGCTTCCTAAAACAATAGGGCTTGTTCAGCTGCTGTGAGCCAACATCATTCATCCGCTGAGTCGTGGCCCTGATCCGTCAAAGCACTGGATCTTCAAGGAGACTATTTGCATATTTTTCAGTTTTATTACTTGAGCACCTGGGAGCTTTTTGTCATGGGCAAGAATG
>VYZV01031116.1:22828-70873 GCA_013401275.1 Pandion haliaetus | reverse complement strand
TATCAGCTTGTCCAGTCAAAGATATTAGTTCCCCTTACAAACTTTAACTGACTTGTAACCTTATATCCACACAGGTACCATAACACATCAACTATTTCTTACCGTAACTGCTTTAATATTAGCAATATTCCTGAACTGTGTATCCACTATACTTCAGTGTTCCTTTTTTTCAAGAGGTGTTTTGGAAATGTATATAGTGCTTTAGAGTTCATTAAATCATAAAAGAACAGGGTGTTATGGCAACTTTGGTACTACCTATACTCTTAAGTTTTTTTAACAATATACTGCGCAGGACTGGAGATGGAAAGAAGTGAGTTCAATCACTTGAACACTTTGATATCAACAGTGCAAGAGCCACATATGACCAGAAACACATCTGTTTGCACATCAGTGATAAGCTTTGCCAGAAAGATTCCCACCCCACGTGGTAGTTCTTTATCATACCAGAAGACAAAAAAATACCACTTTTCTAACTTGTCCTGTGGAGAACATACTAAATTTGAGACACTCTTGAAAGCTGGCCTCTTTGAAAAGCTCATCTGCTCTTTCTGAGGTCTTCGTTTTTACATGTGGTAAAACGTTATGTGTATTTGTGAAGGATTCCAGGCTTCAAGGAAGCTTAGAATAGCTGCTGCTTCATTCCTAAAAAAAAGTTTCTCTGAACGATTAATAATCAATCACTTTCTACCCATCTACTTCATCAGCATGTGAGCACTCTAGTAAATACCTGAAATGTTTGAATGTCTCAAAATACAGCATTTTTTAAGCCCAAGTGGAACTTACCTTCAGCCTTCAAAGTCGAAACAAAACCAACACCACTGGCAGTATGTAGTGTTACTCCCTCCTGAGCCTGCTTCCGATGTCATGTTCTCCAAAGAGGTGCACGAATATTAACAAAGCTCCACACTTCTCTGTAAGACCAGATATTATTAGGGACTTTTTAAATATGGTGGAATTCATGAGGAATGAAAGAGTTAAGGAATTTTAACCACACAATACATCAATTCCAGACTGGGACTTGAGCATTAAAACTTTACAGAACCAGGCTGCAAGTTAGTTCAACACATCACTGACAACCTTTAAAATATGTGGTAAGCATAAAAACTTTCCATGTCTCAGCAATGGAAACAAATCAGATGCTCAGCGAGCAGGATTTTACACAGTGTAGTCATGAAGCACTTGAGCGATTCATATTTTAATAAAGGATGACAACAGGTCTTGTGCTTGAAACTTGAATCCTTGAAGACCAGTCCAAGGTTATCAAGGCAAAGGTTAAGTCAAGGTGAAAAAGCATAGAGCTTGCAAGGCAAGTCACAAACTACACAACTACAATCCAAAGCAGAGTAGAATAAAATATAAAGTATGCCAGATGCAGCTATTTTAAAAAGCTAAGGAAAACTATGATCCTACAAATCTTTGGCTGACATCACTTCAAAACTAGTAGAATCCAACATACCCTTCCTATTACTAGCTGGTTATGGGAGTGTTAAGCTGTTAACAGTTATTACATCATCAAAGAAGACGTTGCTTTAATATGCTGTCAGAACAACATGCACCCCTTAAATATTCCATGAAGAAATGAGAACACCACTGTGAGGGGGAGCAAATGGTGTTTTAAGATACATCTTGATGGTATCCTTGTATTGCATCATTCAGGGCTCAGCGAGCAGGTGCTTAAATAACATATTGAAATCACTGAAGTTTCTGGGCTGGAGGTGGACCAAAAGAAACGTGTTATGAAAATGAATCACTCATCTTTTACACTGTGTTGTAGATAGCAATGAGAAAGATCTGGACTTGATAATCAATGCTGAAAATATTCTACAAATTCTGTAGATTTTGTGAATGGTAGGAATGGCTGCTTATCTTGGTGACTGCTTGAAGAGCTTTGTTACATGCAGATGGTTGCCTAAGTGAGTTTTTCCACTTACTTCACTGCACCATAGACCAGGTCCTACAGTGCTGGAGTCTAATTAAGTTATAGACAGATCACTGAGTTTTTAAGTGAATCTTTAAAGATATACTAACTCAGGCTCAGTGTTCCCATGCTTCTTTATTCAATCATAGTTTGGTACTATTACGTTTTACTGCTTTTGACAGGAAATATTATTACAGCATTTTAAAAAATATTTTCAAAGGGTAGCCTTCAGATGTTGTCCCCAAATTCATGCCATGTTTGAATGCCCAACTTATAGAAAATAATCTCTCTCCCCATTAATTTCATCATCTTCTTTTATCCTTCAATTTATTTAATTGTAAATCTGCTGCAGATAAACCTCACCTTGAGTCACCTGGTCGTAATATATGTAGCAACTCGCTGGACAGAATTCTTTATAGAGGTGGTAATTTCATTAAAGCTGTTACACTGCATTGTTGGAGAAGTTTCTCAATAGATAAGTCACCAGAGAGTAACTGTGCAGATGGATATCTGTCAGTAACATGGGAGGAAGTTCTGTTGTCAGGAAACCTCAAATTCCCAGTTTTGTGCAGGAAAAAGCTAACTGAAGTGTTACCGTCAGACCAGGAAACTGCTGGATCTCACTGCACACCTGCCCAGAAACATTCTTACACCTTTAGGTCTCTTCCCTTTGATAGACAGCGCATTTCACAGCAGGCAACACAGGGCAGCCTCCAAGTATATCCATGTTTCCACACTGAAGGCAGGTATGTGCATTGTTGAAGGCTGTTACTTGTTACTCGTTCCTCTTCACCCTAATGAGGATGGGCACTTGTTAACATTAGCAGAGGAATTGCATTTCACTCATATACCCATATTTTTATGGAGGTGCGGGCTTAAGACAAACCTGTTGAGGTAAACAGATAAAAAGAAAAATCATGCATGTATATATGTATATGAATGATAATATGCAAATGTAGCAACTTTTGGTTGTTAGGTACCACAACAGAACCTACTTGAGGTTCTTCGCTCTCTCCACCTTTTATCGTCAGCTCCACCAGTTATACCCCACTCTTCTGGACATGCTGTATCATCTAGCAAAGCAAAACGTTCTAAAATATAAAAAATTTTTGCTTTCACCTCTCCCATCTCTGTTGGAGGATTGGTGAGGTGAATGATTATATTACAGAATGCAACTGCTGATGTGAAGGAAAAAAGAATCAAACCTGTTTAGCACCCTATTTCAAATACAAAAGCAGAGAATAACTTCACAGTGCTTCTCTTACCCACCCTTAGAATACAGGGCTCCTGGAAAAAGTCATTGCCTGGTGCTCTTTCTGTCATTCCCCACCAAGATGTCCTCTTACTGAGCGTTGTACGAACACACAACTGTCTTCTAAGAGTGGCAAAAGACAAACCAAGGAAATGAGAGGGAAAATGGCTTCTGAGACCTTCAGAGAGAGCTTGTGGCAAGACCAGGATGAGAATTGAGCTGGAAATCTGAGATAACAGACCTGTGTTTTATCTGTTGATAGCAGTGCTCAGGTCACAGGGAGTACCTGATCAATGGTACCTCCCTGTCTACAAAAGAAAATTAAAGAAGATGGAAAAACCTTGGCAGAAATCTGTGGTTGCCAGTAACCCAAAGCCACTGAGGAATAATACATTCCCTCTTTGGTCATGCAGCTGTTCAGTTTGTGCTCCCTTCTTTTTTTCTTCTTCATAATGCTCCCGCCCTGATCCAGAAGTGTTGTCAGTCTGCGCATACAACAGAAATCTCCAGAGCTTTGGCACTGAACTTCCATGTAATGCCTCCCTTTGTTTTGCCGCTAGCCTTTCTGCATGCCTGAAAGTACTGTGGATTCAGGGTACAGACAGTGAAATCCTGCCACCCAAAACATAACACAGAAAGAGCAGAATTTACCCATTAGTCAATCCCTGACTGTACTGCGTTGTCCCTGCAGATACCATTCTGCTCTTTTCCCATTGTAACCATACTGTCAAAAGTGATAAGCCAAAAGATTTCTTTTATACAGCGGAAAAGATATATTTCCCAAGTCTCCCTTCAGATTTGATTGTATTTTTTTTATCACAGATGAGATTAATGTGTATATGCAAGCACTCTTCATTCTAGATTCTTTATTTTTTATTAAAACAACCATTTCCCATTTTTTTGATAACTTCTTGTTACTCTTAACAAAGATCTTCCTGTTTCTTTCTCTGTTTCCTTTCTGAACTCAAGTATTCAATCCAATTAAATTATCTTTATCAAGCATTTAGCATGAAGAGTCTTACTGTTTAATACATGCAGCCATCTCTTTTTTCTGTCCAATACTTAGGTTTTTTTCAACTGTTTGTACCTTGAGGAAGATACATATTTCATCAAAAGATCCAATAACACATTAAACGCATACCCCCTCCTACCTTCAAAAGATCATACTTAACCCCCTCTTAATTTGGTGAGGTATGCAGCCTTCATCCAGTTTCTACTGAAGACAGTGAAAATATAAATTCTGTCTTTAAAGCACATAATTCAACCCCTTGACAAGCAACTACAGCAAATCTGGGGCATATCCAGAAGGAGGCATCATTTTCATAAATGGAGGAAGACACCAGTCTTGAAGCTATCAGTCTGATGCTCTCATGTGTTTAAAATCCATTAAAACTACTCCTTTAAAGAAATAGAGATAAAAAGCTCGGAATATCATGTGGCACAATATAACCTATCACAGCAATAAATCAAAGATTCTGACTGTGATTACAGATATTGTCTCTTATTACCTGCAAAAGAAAATATAAGCCAGATACCCTATTTTGTATCCAGAATGTCTCTAGCGGCTTAGCAGCTTTCTAATGAATATCAGCTTAAAATAAGCTCATCTCCTTAGAGATCTGCTTCTGTGAAGGCAATATTCCCAAAGAAAACCCGTGACTGCTAAGTAACCTTTGTTACACTCATATGGCAATGATCTATTGGCCTAGGAAGCATGTACATTTTGTATAATTCTTAGTAAAAGGTAATTTTTTCCCTGGGAGGTTTTAAGAAAATATCCCTTTAAAATGTTGATGTAAAACTAATTCTCTTTCCTGACCGATTAAGAAAAAATATTGCTACTGTGGAGGAGAAATGTCAATGAATGTGACAGCAACCTGGGCTTGATTTGAAAAACAGTAGAAGAAAGGTGGAAGACTGTAAGAGAAATATATAAAGGTACTACTTTTAAAACAATCTACTTAGATATCATGAAAGCTTTTAAAATCTTGCATGTGAAAAATGAGTTTTTATCACTTATGTGTACTTTGCAACAATTTATACTGAAGAATCCTAGCAGGCTCATGATGCAATTTTTATTCATCCCATGAAAGCTGTCAGAAAGTTACCACATAGTACCTTTTGCTAAATAAATCAATGGAAAGAAAACCCATTATTCTACTACACTTTTCTGGCACCTACAGTGCAGTAATGGGAAACTTTTTCAGCAACTAATCTGTACCCAGCATAATTACAATGTTTAATAGTTTAGTTTTGACATATTTGTTACTTACCTCATTATCTTCCTATAAGCCTAGATCATCACATTTAATGATATTTCAAAAATCCTCCATCCGTGTTGAAAAGTTTTAAACAACAGTGTTTCCCTTGCTCTTTCAGTACCTCTGGATTCTGTTGTTTGATTAGTGGATGCCCTGTCCTCGTTTAAATATGCTAAAACACTCACCTCTTCTGATTAGCAGAGTCTGCCATGCAAAGCCTTTGTGTTGCACTTTCTACTGATTTGTACTGTATTACACCGAGATCCAAGTATGTGTCTGCTCTTTTCTATTGAACTCATTTATCTTTGACGGTCAGCCTCATATGTGCATGTGGTGTCAAGTGTTGGAGAAAGAAGCAGGCACAGAAATGCCTCTTCTCCGTACTCTTAATTTTTGTACTGAAGGGAATGTGGATTCAATGCCTAGCAAATGCTTTTCAAGTTGGCAGAACCACAGATAATTATCAGAGTTTGGATTTGAAAACACTGTGCCAGACAAAAGGCTTCTTGACAAGTCCGCCTCTAGGGGATGGGAAAACGTAGCAGGATGAAAATCACGGTGGCCTAATGCAATGAGAAAGAGTAGTATACAACCAGTTCTTGGGTCAAGCTCCCAGAGTGGTTTCAATATATTGTTGGCACCATTCCCCACTCGGAGTAGGGGAGGGTTGAATAGGTACTCTGTGTCTTGCTGTGTCAGCATTTCTAGGGTTTCTAATAAAACAAAAGGACTTCTGGCCTTTTTCCTGCTGGTTATCTTCCATTTCAGCTGATTTCAATGCAAATAAAGGGCTGAAGCAGTAGTTACTATACACGTCCCCTGTTCCGAAAACACAGGGTAAAACCTGGCTTATTAAGGCAGTCAATAGCTCAGGTGGCAAAACTGAAGCCTCCAGCATCCCTTTATCACTGGCACACCTTCTGTGCTAACTGGGCAAATGTGGCAGCTCTGCGCTAAGCAAGGTGTCCAGGCAGGGAAGAGGAGGTAAAAGACTATGCTCAGAAATACGGTAAGAACAGAAAACTGGACCTATGTCTTCAGGTCTTTCGTACGTGCTGAAGAGTGGCCAGGTGTGTCTCTCTGCTGAGAGACAGTAGAGCTGAAATCACTCAGGTCTCAGCTCTGAAACTTTACTATAAGCACCCTTAACACCAGCTCTATTAACATTACCAGCTTTGTGGGTCAAACTTCAAGTAGGTACACCTAGTTTTTTTATCTAGCAGTCTTTACTTGCCTCAGATGAGTACTTGTGGAGCAATGTGTGTTAGCCCTGAAAGGTACACAAGGCACGTGGCATGTCTTACTGATTCAAAGGAGTCACGCTGGCATCTCCGAGGTCAGAACTGAGCCTACAGGCTGTAAAGCTCTGTCAGCATTCACCAATATGCTGTTCAAACCACTTAGTTGCATTGGAAACATACGTGTAGGCAGCATACTGCAGCCAGCATGATCTATACAAAAAGCATACCATCTGCAGAGCACCCAAGTCCCAACCTCTGCAGCTCCATTACAGCAAGGCCAGAAATGGCCAGTCTTCCTCTGGGATGAATGGGGGATACAGGCTGTCTTTATTCTGCCTGCATTGCCTGCAGCTTGTTTGGCCATGTGACTGGTTTTTTACCTCCCAGAACTTGTAACAAACACTTAACCCCCCAAACACAGCCAGATGACATAGAGATGGTACAAAACCCTCTTCAGTCCTTCCATCCCTGAAAACAAAATCGTTTGGTCTTAATGGACAGTCAACTAGAGGCAATTAAGAAGTGCGGGGGAGGAGAGAAGGGCATCCCTAGCTCACTGATTACTCGGTGACAAATGGACCAGATACTGGGGAATTACTCTCAGATGAGAATGCTGAGTTCCCATGAGGCAGAGACTGGCCTTTAGGGAGGGAAATGTTGGCAACCCTAGAACCTGAGTGTTTCCATGTCTTGATGAAGATATTATTTTTCAGTGTGCAAAAACAATGAAAAAAGGGGGACCAAAAGAAAACACTTTTCCCCTGTTAAGGAAGTCTGATAAAAACTGTTCTTTCATCTAGCATTTGATACTCAAATGCACTTTCCCATTCACAGTTGGATGGAGATTTTTTTTTTCAAGTTCAACCCTAATTTATTTATCTTAAAGCAGGCAATGTACTCTAATTTTACAATAAAGGACTCCCAATCAAAGCTTACCTTATCCAGAGGTAATTAATACAAAGATTGTTGAATTAAAGATGTGAGTCTTGACACTTTGGCGGGGGGTAAGGGACATGGTCTCAAAGGCCCAAATTATGCCTGAAACAGACCAATTAACACCATGTATCTTCTTTTATGTTAACTTCAATTAAGGTTTCTTAAAATTTTTAAAGTTATTTTCTTCTTTACAATCTCAGAATGTCAGAAATGTACATCAAAGAAAAACGCTTCAGTGTGAACACCATAGGTAACGCTCATTTGCACACAAATCTGCATATTGCAAAGGAGTTCAGAGCCCATTTTGCATGAATTATTGCCGGATGTGAGTCAATGAATTAAACAGCTAAAAAATAACAACCATCCAAGTAATGATAAGCTGCGCCTACTCATGTTGACATAATGAATTTTTAAAAAAAAGAACATCAGAATTTGAGTTAAGTTACAGTGGAAATAAAGAGGTGTTTTAAACAAAAATGCTAGTCAGGCCTGTGTATTTCAAAATGCTTTTCAAATTAATTTTGCTTATCACGATTCACAATTCCTGCACTGGAAAAGGATATTCTTTTTTTCTACCAGATGAAACAGAAATGGATACAATTTCACACTCTTGTCTCTCTTGGTTTTGATGGTAAATCCACTGACTTTTTTCAGTTACATACAGTATGTCATCTATGTAGCTTTTATTCTGCAGTCATCCAGCTATAAGATCACTTTGTCCTTGTACAATTCCTCTTGCAAGATGCCATCTCTTCATTTGCCACTGATTTGCCAGAACCTCATTCTTTTCCTTGTGCCAGTGCAAGCAATGTGTTTCTGAAAGTGTCACAGCAAAAAGGAACATGGGCTAGCACAACTACTGCAGAAATAGCTGACTAAAGAAAGAGTTCATTCTTCCAAGAGTTAAATTTTAATCACAAATAAATCACCATATAAAAAGCAGAAATCCAAAGGTTTTCAATGTAAAGTCTTGGTTTTCAGAGTCAAATCTATCCCTTCTAGAACCTGTATGTGGCTCCCACTGACTCCAGTGTGCTCACTTCTAATCAGAACAGGCTGCAAACAATGGACTCCTCTGCTGGGGCCTTTTCTTTTCTCCTTCACAAATTCTCCACACATGGAGCAAGATTTTTTTTTTTCTGAGCTTGTATGTTCTTTGTAATTGTTTGATTGATTGCTTTTATAAATATATTTGGGTTTACAGATTTTCCACCAATATTCATAATGAGTGTTCCACAGGGCTTTCACCATTTAGAATTCAAACCCCAGATTGTGTGAGTGGTTATATATGTCACTTGGCATGCTGCTTCTCTCCTCATCGGATGACATCCCTTTTATAAAAAGAATGGTAGCTTGAGAAGTCTGAAGTTGACTGTATTTTTTTTTTTTTTAAAAAGGGGGGGGCTTTAGAGAGAAAGTAGTAAGTAGGATTACAAAAATTCTGATTGCACAGAAGGGGAAAATATTCCACAATGGGAGTGGTTATGAATGGGAACAGGCTGCACAGAGAGGCTGTGCAATCTGTCTACCCTTGGAGACATTCAAAACATGACTGGAAAGGCCCTGAGCAGCCTGAGCTTACTTGGAAGTTAGGCTTGCTTGGAGCAGGGGGTTGGACCAAACATCCTCCAGTGGTCCCTTCTGACCTAAATCTGTCCACAGCTCTAATCTGTGACTCTATGGCCTCAACATTAATGGAAAAAGGATTGCCAAAAATTGGCTGGGCCAAAAGCCTGATGTAGTTAACAGCAATGTCTACATTTTCCCACATATTCTCTTTGCTCTCCTAATAGTTGCCACACTCACTATGACATTTAAGCCAGTGACAACCCAGAATGCATGCCCAGAGCAGAACTTGGGTGGTTTTGTGAGTAGCAAGTCTACTGTGGGTTGTGCTTTTCTATAGTTTATTACATTTATTATAGTAATTATAGCAGCTTGTCCTTTAAAGAGCTTTAGGATAAGTGGAGCATGACCCCAGCTTCCACTACATTAAAAATGGCTTAATCATTCCCAACCACAACAGGAACAATTAATGGTTAAGGTCAAATGCAGGTTTTGTATGTGCTTTGCTCTCTAAAGACCCTCAAGAGTTTGGAAGTTATAATAAATTTTACACCTGTATTACCTCCACCTTTTTATGTTTGTGATCACAGGGCAAAAAGAAAAAAAAAGGAAGAAGAAAGAAAAAGCCGGCTCAGCTCAAACTGTAAGGGCTCTAATTCCATCTGGTTTAGCTCATTTTTCTCTGAGATGTCAGTATTTTTTAAAGACCAACTGTGATAAAACTTATCTTTGATCAACAGTTCTGAAAATACTGGCCCTTGGCCAGAACTCATCTGTTTCTCAGTTTGGGTTGAATTCAAAAGTCTCTACTTTTTCATGAACTGTGCCATGAAACTCCTGAAGAACTGCAGCTCCAACGGGAGGTAACCTTCCTGTCAGGGCGACAGGCAAGTTGTGCTACCCTTGCTACCTAAGTAAGCATTTTCCTAAAATCAGTCCCAGAGCCTCATCCTTCTGAGCATCCCAAATCTCACTCATTGGGATGAAGGAAAACCCTATTTGATTAAGAGTTAATTTGGGCCTTAGTAAAGGAGACGTCCTAATCTCTTTTGTTTCAAACCAGAAAAATTCTGCCTATAATATGGAAGTGTTGTTCCTCAGCTGCAGACTGAGAAGAAAGACTGTGGCAGCTGACGTTTAGCCAGCTGATGGGATTATATCAGCAAGTTAGTGTTTTCAATGAAAAGCCTGTGTACCGACATTTAGCAAGGAATGCAGGTGGTCTGTGTGCTATTTTAGGACTCACAGTGGACCATTGTCTAAAACCAGCTTGGAATCGCTGGTTAAAACAACCACCATTACTACAAAGAGAAGGGGGTGTCCATTTAGCACCTCTTCTGAAGAACACATCTGACTAGGAGGCCCAACCATTAGTGTCTTACTACCATAATACTGAGCATGAGTCTAACTCCTGCTCATTCAACCTCAAAGAAAGCAACAGAGCTACAAAAAAAGGAAAAAACTCTATCCTTATGGACTCTTGCCCTACCAGGACATAAATAGCAACTATAATCTATGCTACCATTGATCATCTGAAAAAAAGACTGAGAGAAGGCCATTGGGCAAGCAGGGCAATCCCACACAGTATTGTACCAGGGCAGGGTAGTGGAAGAAGGGCTAGCTAGCTGTGAATATTCATTCAGGGACAGGTTATTAAAGCTATTTAAGCACCTAACCTCCCATTAGAAATAAGCTGTGAGGCACCTGAATTGGTGCATTCAAACCTCAGGAAAGCACTGAATGCTTTAATTTATGGCCAACCCCTTATAAACAGAATTGCAGAATTCAGTCTGCAAACATCATCATGAACCAAACCCTACAGAATTCTCACAATTATTACTATTAGGCCAAGTAATCATCTCCAAAAGTAAATGATGGAAGCACTGTTTCTTGAGTTATTTAAAGCTAGATTGGACAATTCTCCAGGGAATATTTTGGGGGGAGAAAGTGGGGACTTTGTTACGATTAAACTGAGGCTATAAATAGGAAGACATTAATGCAGCGCAGCATTACTGAAACAGCAATGGTGTTTTATGGGGATTTTATAATCTGAAACTAGGGAAATTCTCACTTCCCACAGCAGTCTCCGCCATCCCCAATTGCTCCTATTACATTGACCAGTAATAACACCCTGTGGCTTTTCATTCATTCTGCAATGCTGTAACTTCTACCTTTCTTCTCATCAGATGTCAGAAACAGGGAGAACTTGTGCCTTTCCTGTGAGCCTGTGTGTGGCTTTTGATTCCAAGGTTTACAGCCCACATGCATTTGGTTGGTCCAGTAGGGCTTGGATCCTAAGAGCAGAATTCTTAGAGCAATATGGTAAAAATAAGTTCAATTTGGCACTTCTGTGCTGTACCTCCAGAATGAGGAATGCATAAGAGTCTCCAGTCTCTGCAATGAGGAGCAGGTAAAGATGTGTTACCCATCCATTTAAAAGTAGGCAGCATTTCAGTCCATACTTGAATAGTCTTTGGAAGGTGTCATGTTTTCTTCTGGGTGGCAACGTATATTTTGATTCAACTAGCTGGAACAGTAACTTCAAGGTTAACAAGATGGACACATGGAAATAGTAGGGTGTCCTCTCAGCTCCCTGTCATTGTAAGGAGTTACATGTATCCAAGTGAAGGCAAAGCAGAGGCAGAAAATGTTTCTGGATCAGAAAAATCTGTGGTATGTCACCCCTACCTGAATGTGAAGACACGCACCATGTACAAAGCTCTGAAAAGCCAAGCTTTTCAGCAATATATGCTATCCACAAAGGCAGGATTTCAAGGGAACCCCTATCAACAGGAAAGTTTGATGATTTGAGGAACCTGCTTATCTATTTTTTTCTGTCTCTTGCTTTTTTAACATAGGGTGACTACATCCTTTGCCTGACTTTTGCTTGTTTGTTTCAAGAAGAATTATTTCTGCCTGGTCAGTTCAATCCAGAGGCAGTGAAGACTGTAGGTGCTTCCTCATCTGTTGAATTTCTAATCCTGACCCATAGCATCATTACAGGCTCCAACATACAGTACAGTTTATCATTAAAACAAACCTTTTCTTCAAGTGCTTTCTTCAAATGGGGTTTATGTGCCTGTCAACATGAGCCAGAGTGGTGCGTATGTGCACCTGAGGTCCACAAGCTTAACTCTGAATTCACCAAGAAAATGGAACGTGACACCCAGCACTATGGGATGTTCAATCATTTCTGACCCGCCTGCACATTTGGCTTGTCAAGGCCGTGTGATTGTGTTCTCCACTAGCTTCTAACAGCCCCACAAACAGCACTTGGAGGAAGAGCTTGCTTTTTTCCCCTTAGACTTTAGTGTGTAGATTTAAGATGAAGCTGCAGAAAATGTTGCAGAGGCACATGCACTAGAGCTGGACAGATAGCTTCAATAGGCTGGGTTGCATGCACACATGCAAACCAACATACTTGAATGCACACAGAAAAACATTCAGCTGGCCTAATTCCCATCCTGCTCTCACCCATCTTTCCTGTAATGTTGTTACGCTCGTCGCATTTTCCTGCGGGAATAGCGGGTGAGTTGTGTGGACAGGTATGTGAAATACCTACAGGAGTGCTATCAAGAAAATCACTGTTCATGAAAATAAATAATAGTAGCACTTCCGCTCTCCCCATGAATGCACAAGGGGACACATTGTGAAACATGTCAAACCGTTTACTAGTTCTTGTCTCAGTTCTTGCCCTAAGTCCCTGCTGCTTCTTACTGAATACTAGTCCTTTTTAATAGTTAAAAAAATCCTTGGTACTATGGCATTCCAGAAAGCACAAGCCATGCTCAGATCCCTTTTCTAGCGCAGTCAACATCTTTCTTCTTCTGCCTGAGCAACTGTATTTTACAGCAGCTCACACAGAAGAAAAGCCCAGCACCCCCAGCACTGCGACAAGTAGACCTTCAGAGACCAAGGCCCTCCCCTTCCTACCACTGCTGTGTGTGGCCTTCAGGCTTAAAAATGCTTTCCTTTTGCCATAGTCACTATATGTTTTAAGCCAGAATTTTACGCTAGACATTTGCAAAGAAAAATATTCTTCTAAGTATTGTTTAAGCACCCAGGGTGAGGCACATTCAGTGCACACGATGCTACGGAAATTCTCTCTGCCCTGTTTCAGCTACTTGCAGACACTGCACACAGAACTGCTTGTGGCATCTCAGCAGAAGACAAGAAAGCCTGGGAATCACCCAAAGAGAAGAAATACAGATGTTTCTTTTTTTCCTATTCTGAAAGAAAACTTTTAAAATGCAAAGGCTTGCATTTCACTTCCCCTCAGTCTCATACACGGCCAAAGTTCTTTCAGTAACGGTAACTTGATTTTAACTGTAAGAATGTGCAGAGTGCTTCCTCCCCCTGACCTGCACATACAGACATGCCACAAGACGTTTTCCAAATCCCTCCTGCTGAACCTGGTTTAAAATCAACCAAACAGACATGCAGACAAACAGCAGAACACAGGCTACGGTCGCTGTCCGCATTAACAGCTTGTTGTTGAAGACAGAATTAGGAGGAAGGCATTTCCCGGTTGAAAAGAGGTAAAAAAAAATCACTGTTGCATCTTCTCTGACACAGACTGAAACACCGCTGTGTGCCCATTCTGATCACTTTTATTTCAAGTGATGTATTTGAAGGATCTCTCAGTTCAGCCAAACACAGGTCCTGAGAAGAAAGCAAACTCAGCTTACAATAACAGAGAGTCAGCAGGTCCACTGTTATCACAGTTTAGACTTGTCCAGCGTATTCATTTTTCCATTTCCATTCAGCTCTATGGCCACATATTGATTATTTCCCATAGTTCTAATTACATACATTTGTAGCATGGATATTTTCAGAGCTGTGACTTCTGTCAGGACAATAGTACAAGGAAAAAGAAATTAATGTGACTGTCAGGCTAAAAACATTTAAATCTCACAAAAACTTATTTAGCAGTGGCTATTGCTGTCAGTGTTTGGTGTCACTGCTATGCTAGGACTTGGACCAGGAAATTGTCTTACAGGAGGCTGCATTTGTCAGTATCATATGATCTGGCAAATTTTAAAGGTGACCTTTGGAAGGCAAAGGTAGACTTCCGAAAGACCATGTTAGGAAACTGAAGCTCTTCCTCGAGGCTGCCTAGTCTGGTTTATTGTACTGCTAACTCTCATCCCCCACAGAGGATTTTCCTTTGACACTTCTCAGCTATTCATCGCTCTTCATCCCACAATTCCTGTACAAACCTGAAATTCTAAAGTGAAAAAAAAAATATCTTGGGTTTATTTTGTAGTATTTTGGGGGTTAGATTCTTTGTTGCTTTTTATGATACAGGGAAAAATCTGTGTCATGGGTGACTCCTGTGACAGCGAGCTTCATTTTTTTCACAGGGCTGAGCAGCCTAGAGACAAATGTCAGCTACAAACAAAGGTGCAGTAATTAAGTAAGTCCTAAAAGCCCTTGGCCTTTGAAATAATGTTTTCTACAAAAACTGTGTAGCAGAAAGTAAACTAATCCACAGGTGACTGTACCAACCAAAGCTGTAACAGCAAGGCGGCTTCTGCCATTCAAGTACCTTCTGCTCATTGCATTCTCTTCTCAATATGTTTTGGATAAAACAATGCAATTTCAAAGCTGCATTTGAGAAGGGTAAACATAAATATTAAAAGGGTGAAAAAAGTAATCTGTAGCTACCTGGTTTTTATATTACAGTTATTTAATATTTTTGCAAAGCACAAGGCAGAGGAAGGAGCAAGGTGAATACAAGGAACATAATTTCTTCTGTTACTCCAAGAAGCCCAAAGTTCACACTAAACACTTTTTCTCTTTAACTCTGAGAAATAAGTCATGAAATGAGCACAAGAGAGAAAATACTCATGATCAGGTTGGGTTAAAAAGAGTAGGATACTTTCAGTCTCTTTTTACACCAGTTTGCCAGTGTTTTCTTGGCGCAATGCTTATGTGTAATGCAGTTAGTAAAAAGAGACCTGAGTCATTACTTCTTCCTCTCCTGCAGACACCGATATGTGAGAAAAGCCCCATCAAGCCAGAAGGACAACATATAGTGCAAATAACTACTAGAGATGCCAAGCAGCATTAACAGGAGCTCAGGGAGAGATTCAGAGATGAGTTACATCTAAGTAATTAGGAATCTTTTATTTCTTGCAAGTTTTTTCCTCTAGCACTTGCCCAGGATTCATGGACAATATTTTTGCCCTTCCAGGTAATACGATTTAGGGTGGAAAACAGTAAAGCAGATAATTTTACTTTTTCTTGAAGTCCAGTGGACTCTGACTGGATCCAGCGAAGTAAGTCTAACAAACTGCTAGTGCAAAGAACGAGTTCGCTATGATAATGTATTGAAATGCTGATTTAGGTACCGTATCAGTAGATTATACTGTCATCTAGTGGCAACTACTTAACTTGCATCCCAAAGTACTGGAGACCGGTCTACAGACTGCAGATACCTACCAAGAAATTTTCTCTTGACCAGCTTTCTAAACCAGCCAAACGATCAAGGACACTTTCAAGGGATATCACCGCAATAATGGGAGACACAGACACGCATTGTGGACTTGATCCTCCGGCATACTTTGAAAATAAAAAGCTCCTAAAAAACTATCTCGGAAGATGAATAGCCTACCTAAACTTACCCTACTTCCTGAAGAGTGGAAGGTAAAAACCACGAACTGAAAGTTAGAGAAAAGCCAGAGCCCTCTATCGTGATGCAAAGGAAAACATGCAAGTCCCTAACACTTTGCATTAGGAACTAGCTGGTGATATTTTACTCTTTTTAATAGGAATGCATTTTACTGGGATGTCACTGATATAAGAATGCATAAAGCCAAATACTAACTTGGAAATAGATTTAGCAATAAAGTCAAAGGAACTTCCAGATGTTCAGAGAACAGAAGTTAATGGAAGGAAAAGGACAAATTCATCACCAGATGAATATGAGAAGTGGTTTAAGCATGATTAAGAACCCACAGGCCTGTTTAAGAGCCACAACTGTAAGTGTTCACCCCATTCTAACATAAAGCTGCCCATAAAATATTTGATTAAAGGATTGTTAGAGTCAATCCACTATTGACAGAGCCAGCCAGAAAGAGTGCAGTGGCATTGAACAGTTTATCAGGCTAAAGTACTCACCAGTCTGCTCAGAGAAACACCAGATTTAAACATCAAAGCACAAAATTCTCCCCCCTGCCAAAAAAAACCCAACCCCACCACATTCTGGATTGGATTTAAGATCATTGTAAGAAACTAACAAATTCCTTTACGGTAGGTGGAAGAAACAGTAGCTTTCAATTTTCTTGTCACCAACCAAAGCATATAGGCTATCTCTCATTTTTCTGAAGGATGGCACAGATATGGAAGAGAGCCAGAAAAGAATTCCAAGGAGAAGGAGATGGGGAACAACGGGCTTAGCCTGAGCAAACGCTGAAGGATGGGCCTGAGCAAAAAATGGACAAAACCTATGGGCCAGATGCTGACTGAAAGGGAGGAGCGTGGACACTGATACTGTGTATTGCTCTTTAGTTCATTCTGATGTCCAGAGACAGGGATGGGTTAAGACTTGGGGGAGGGAGGATGCATAGTCCTGTGACTGTGACCTTGTCCAGCGACAGAGCCCCCCTGCATCCTTCTCCCATGGATATAGCTCTACCTGCCCAGGGAAACAGGTGCTTGTACACACAGATTTGCACCCAGGAAGCAGCTGTTCCTATGCCTACAATACCACAGATTTAACCAACCCTTTCAGACCAGAAAAGGGTCATGACTCTTACAGTCACATACTGCCTGCAGCGCTGTGCCAGTGTAACCAGAGCTCACATATAAAGCACCTGTGTAAGAGAAAGCAGACATGAAAAAGTTATTTCTAGCCTGCACCAAGAAAGCAGTCTTTCAGAAATGCTGATGCTGTTGGGGTTTTTTTTTAAGGCAGATGGTTACACTGTTTTTCCAAACTGTTTTATATTCCATTTATTGCACATACTGATATTTTGTTCACTTTTGTGAATTGCTGTGGGAGAGATACTAATATTTGCTGGACTAGACCTTTGGGTTGGACTTGTGCAGATGTCCTGGTTGTGAAATCCTGTGTACTCCATTATCCACCTCCCAAGCCATCCAGTTCTCCAGTGAATTCTCTTTTTATGGCTGTAACAAGTAAATTTTCTGGCTTCCACAATTCATGAGGAAAGACAGTGTTCCCTAATTTATTTATACTTATAT
Source organism: Pandion haliaetus (assembly GCA_013401275.1). NCBI lineage: Eukaryota > Metazoa > Chordata > Aves > Accipitriformes > Pandionidae > Pandion > Pandion haliaetus. Next base: position 53,491 of record VYZV01031116.1, on the reverse strand, counting down.
TTTTGTAATTTGCACAAATGCAACAATCTACAGGAAAGGATTCTCAGTAGTATAAATACGTGTTATCACAACACATTTGTAACTGCATTAAAGAAACTTCAAAACTAAAAAGCATTTTGATTGCAGCAGGCCATTTAATATGCATACCCTTCACTGAAATTAAGCTACATTAGCTAATCAGTGAAGAAATAAGAGAAGCAATATCTTGGTATGAATTAACAATGATGGCTCTGAAAGACAGTTAATTGAGATCTGAAACATAGGGAATTACAAACAAGAGACCAAAATATTCAGAATTAGCACATGTTCTGAAGTTTGACAGCACTTCCACTTAACGAAAAATTTCTTATCTTTTAGGTAGAAAGGCAGGACCAAAAAATCAAACACCAAAGGAAGACCATTCATCTAACTGCGGCTGTAGCTCAGGTTTGCAGAGGAGAAAAGTGAGAGCAAAACAAGAAGCAAATTTTTTTATCCTGTTGTTTCTAAACCTGTATTATCTTATGGTTACTGCTACCATTACTTGCTGCCACAAGAGCAGCAGTCTTGAACAAGAAACTCCTGTGCTAGGCACTGCACAGGAAGAGACAGGCCTTCCTTACATGCTGTTCAGGAGACAACAGTTGGATGGAGACAGACCACTGACTGCAAGGACGTAAGGAGCAGGCAGGAGGGACCGCAGTCTGGAGCGTGGGCAGCCCAGCACCTCTCTGCTTTGAGAACAGCACTTAATCAAGGATCCTAAACCCCTCCGTAACAGGACGATTGGATGGATTGTCTCCACTTCATAAATGGTAAGACGATCTCAGCAAAACCACTCCCTGAATAAGCATACATTTTGTATATACAGGTGATGATTACTATACTGCCTTTGGGGACCCATGTCAGGGAAGCCTGTGGTGCCCCACAAAGTTGCCTCACTGTCCAGATATAATGTTTAGAAACCAAAAGCCCTTCGGCATAAGCATGCAGTTGTGCACACATACATCTCTTCCATGTACCGCGCTCTGCCTGGCTCATGACAGAGAAGAGGACTGACTTGAGTCTGCCCGTTCACAGCCTCTTGCTTTAACTAGTGAAGATGGTAGCTCTGCAACACATAACCCTCTGTATAAGTTTATAGCTTAAATGACATTACTAGATAACTTCAATTTTAACTGCTGTAACAGTACAAGCATTGTATTTCTATGGATCAACCTAATGTTCATTTTGTACACTCCTGTAATCTTGCATTGATTATACATTGCACTTTTTCATTATTTTTTATATAATGAACTCTCAATTAGCCAGGGCAATGGGGGAGGCTGGAGACAGAATAACCCAGATAAAGCAAGAACATGGGTAATACAAAACAGATGTAAATTAGGTTGTATGAACAGAGTAAATATATTTAACTTTGAAAAAGTTGGTATGAAGAATGAGGCAGTAAACATAATGAAAATGAGGTGGCAGGGGGAAGTGGTTAATCCACAACTCAAATAATCCACACACAGCTAATGAAAAGTTGATTGTCTGTGTTTACACCTGCAGTAAACCCTGCTGCTGCTCTTCTGACCAAAAATTCCAGCCCCTGGCTTGTGTAGGCCTGGGACTATAGCAACTAGGGGAAAAAATCTAATCTGGCTTGGTGAGGGAGATCCAGTCTCTCATGAATCTAAAGGTCCTCAAATTGTAATTAGTGAAGGTGGAAATCATGACTAGCACCTAGTGCTTTGCAGGCCATAGATTTCTAGCCAACCACAGACCTCTGGAGGTGGAAACTAATGGAAAGCAGCTCCCAGGCTCCATGTGCATGCTGCACTTTCTTCAAAGCATCCTCATCAATTGCTGGACTAAGGCAAATTCCAGCCTGGCTAAGCACCCATTTTTGGTGCACTTCTACAAAATCAAGATGTGCTTTAATCCCTCAGAACTTGTTAAGGAAAAAAAAAAAAAATCTTTAATCCTCCTGTCACAGCAAACAAGAAACTTTGCTCCATCTCTTCACACTACAGGTATGTTGTGGTTTAACCCCAGCCAGTAACTAAGCACCATGCAGCCACTCACTCACTTCCCCCCTACTCAGTGGGATGGGGGAGAGAATCAGAAAAAAAGTGAAACTCGTGGGCTGAGATAAGAACAGTTAATAGAACAGAAAGGAAGAAACTAATAAAGATAATAACAATAATGATAATGACAAGGATTGGAATATACAAAACAAGTGATGCACAATGCAATAGCTCACTTCTCGCCAACCAATGCTCAGTCAGTTCCTGAGCAGCGATCCCCCCACGCAAACTCCCCTACAGTTTTGTTATGGGTTTGTGTGGTGCCGGTTTGGGGGTTTTTTTTTTGGTAGTGGGGGAGGGGGCAGCAGAGGTGGCTCCTGTAAGAAGCTGCTAGAAGCTCCCCCGGCTCCAAGTCAGACCCAACTCTGGCCCAGGCCAACCCCATCAGTGACGGTGGGAGCGCCTCTGGGAGAACAGATTGAAGAAGGGGAACCTGCAGTGGGTGGGGGATTGGAATGTGAGAGGAACCCCTCTGCAGATCCCAAGGTCAGTGAAGAAGGAGGGGGAGGAGGGTCACCTGAGGAGGCTGATGGCCCTGCAGCCCGTGGTGAGACGTCAGGCTGTCCCCCTGCAGCCCAGGGAGGGGAGCAGAGGAGCAGAGGCCCCCCAAGATGGTCGGNAGGGGACGAGTGAGGAATCCTCCCCCTGAGGAAAGGAGCGGCAGAGCCAAGGTGTGGCGAGCTGACCCTAACCCCTGTTCCCCTGTTCCCCTGTGCCGCTGGGGGGAGGAGGGAGAGAGAACCGGGAGCGGAGTGGAGCCGGGAAGGAGGGAGGGGTGGGGGGAAGGTGTTCTGAGGTTTGGTTTCACTTCCTAATATCCTTGTTTTGATTTGATTTGTAGTAAATTAAATTGATTTTGTTTCATCCACAAGTTGAGCCTGTCTTTTGCCCATGACCATAAGTGGGGAGTGATCCCTCCCAGTCCTTGTCTCGACCCACGAGCCTGCCTTTATATTTTCTCCTCATCCCACAGTGGCTGGGGTGGGGAGGAGTGAGCGAGTGGCTGCATGGTGCTTTGTTACCGGCTGTGCTGAAACCACAACAAGTTTATATGCTGGGCATGACATCACATGGTATGGACTACCCCTTTGGCCAGTTTGGGTCAGCTGTCCTGGCTGTGTCCCCTCCCAACTTCTTGTGTCCCTCCAGCCTTCTTGCTGGCTAAGCATGAGAAGCTGAAAAACCCTTGCCTAATATAAACACTACTTCGCAACAACTGAAAACATCAGTTTGTTATCAACATTCTTCTCATACTGGACCCAAAACATAACACTATACCAGCTACTAGAAGAAAATTAACTCTATCCCAGCTGAAACCTGGACAAGGTATCAGTTCCTCTGTCCTACCAGTGCAGTCACAGACAGGTTTTTGTGCTTTGAATTTTGTTCAAATAAAGAAGTAAAAGCAAGAAAATCAGAAAAGCCATGGACATTTTAGGACGTGTTGAAAGCTGCTCTGAAAATCTCCCATGCTAAAAAGACATTACGCCCCATCCAAACCCTGGTCCCCAAGGTCATCCCCACAAAACAAGGCCAATGAAGAAATTACTTAAGAATATAGTGCCTGTTTTCAATACTGACTGAGAAGGGCAGGGAAAAAGTGCCACAGGACCAGCGAGTCTGGAAGATTTTAGAGTTGGAGGCTTCTACTGCAACACAAAAAATTAATTCAAGAGCTCTTTCTAGTTTCTGACAAAAAAACCTTGCTTATTTCAAGAGGTTTTGGGCGTTCCTAAAGAATCAGATTTATTTACTTGCACTGCTGCAAAGAGCTTCAGCGGAAAACTGGAAATGTGCCTGGTGCTGGATAAAATCTCAAAGAATTTACAATCAAAATGGATGGGACAAATGCATTCCAGTTTTACAAACATGAAACTGAAGCCTCAAATTACACTGAAAGCCCATGATAGAGCTTGACATGCAATTTACATTCCTGAACCTGATTTAATGCCTTACCTACAAATATCTTTGTCTTTTAATTGTGTCAATTTACTTTATAATTTGCCTCATTTACAAAGGTTGTTAAAATTGACAACTGAAAGTAAAAACTGACACAGTCTAAAGCATGAAATAAGAGAAGAAGCAATGCAGTTTTGTGTCCAGCGCAGATTCCTACAGCCTAACTTCTGCTGAAGTTCACCAGTGCAGGAGATCCTCTTGACTAGGTACCAGTGATGGCCTACAGCCAAGGGAGACTAAATAGCACCCAGGTGGCTGAGGCTGGTACAAAACTAATGTGACTGCAACTGTGTGCCTGTATATCGAGACTTGTCCTCATTTAGACAACCTCTCTTATAAGAATGAATGATCTTGAACAGAAATATCTTAGCTATGAGAAAATTAGTAATGGCAGAGGTGAAGCAGAACCACAGGTGGCATTAGTACTAGCACTACATATTTAAAATTTACTTCCTTAGCTTATGCGAACAATCATTTGTATTAGGAATCTCCAAATGAGATGTGATCAAGTCTTTTCAAGTTCCATTACTTTCAGGAAATGCAGAAGCAAAGACCAGTTCACCTTGTGAATAACACACATCGAATTGTTGCTTGTAGCTTGGCTCCTTCTGTCTTTTTAACCTGAGCCTGCACTTGCATTGATTGCATTCAGATCATAAGGCTACATCCATACAGAGCTGCCATCACTTCAGTACCACGTCACACAGCCACCCCAGGTCAAGAATTGTCTGAGCTGCATGTTGCTGGAGGCTGGGAGAGCAAATCCCCCAGTATGGATGCTCCTCTCACACTTCTGCCCAAGGACCTGCCTCAGGCTCATCTGAGCTCCCTTTTTTCAGCAGTGGCCCAAAGCAGATCTTTAAAGGAGAGTAAGAGTCAGCCAAGCACATGTGATTGTTCCCCCCAAGCTCTTCCAACTTCCAACTGTTTTCAGTTCAGGGAATTTCAGCTTGATGTGGTTTGTCAGTCTGGTAATCCCAGTGGATTTCTCTTCTGAGTACTTACTCAGTCTTCCCTGAAACTCATGTAAAATTTTGGTTCCCACTAAGTCTACTAACCATTGCATGAAGAACAGCTTCCTTCTGCTTGTTTTGAACTTGGCTGTGGAGCTACGTGGACTCACAATCTGACCCAGTACTGCTGCTCTTATATTCTTGCACAGACATTTGGTTTGTGAGATAAAATCTGCAGCTCATACCTGATTTTACCATGAAATGTGTGGAAAAGAGCTGGCTGCTTCAAATGAGATTCTCAGCAGCCATCTGGCCCACAGTGTTATCGAAACTAACTGATAGGAGAAGCTGGAAGGAAGGGTGTTTAATAAAAAAACTGATTTTTCAGGCTAAGGGCGCTAAGGCCCCAGGGAAACATCTATGTCGCATGAGGATTCACAGCCCTCACTCTTCTGCTCCCTCACCACCTCCTCATTCCTTTCCAAGCTGCAACAGGCATCAGTTTTGCCTGCTGCAGTACAAGAGGAGGAGCAAGTTGGCTATATCACTGGAGCTAGGATACCTGTCCAGGACAAAGGAAACATTCATATTCCGCATCAACCTTCCACACCTCTTGTCTCCCAGGAGAGTGCTCCAGCCACCCAGCAGCAGATGACTTTGGTGGTGAAGCACTGTCCACTCATTCAGTCGCTACCCAGGCACCATGGCAGGGGGAACTCCAAAAAATTGACACCTGGTAATGCAGGTGGCTGCCCTGGGCATTCCCCACCCAAGGGATGGGGAGACAGAACTCCAGACCCTCTTCCAAATGCTGCTTCCATATTTCATGCTAAGCACCCTGGGCGAGTGCTCCCATCACTAAAAATCCCAAAGTCTTAGTCACAAGAGATACACCAAGATGTAGATACATACCAGGGTGGTTTCAGCCCTTGGCATTCACAGGAGCAGAAGTTCAGCAGAACCATTGTTCACCTGTAAATACATAGTGCTACTTGAGATGTCCCAGGGTATCTGGCCCAGCCTCCAGCTTTCTCTCCAGAGACTGCATGTCTGCCATAGGACCTGAGACATGATTGTCAGGCTTCTGCAAACATTTCTGTCACCCACTGAAATGTTTCAAATGGTGTTCAATGGCTGGGTGTAGACAACTGAGCTGAGCCCACCTACACCTTCCCCTGAGCCAGTGGAACTTCACAGTCAATATTGGACACCATAAGATCAGGCACAGGATTTGAGGTCGGCACATTGCCTGAATACATAAATTTTCCTTTAAATGCTCTTTAGGAACCTATATTCTTCCACAGAACAAGACCTTGTTGGCTGCCACATCTCACATTGAGGGCGTAGGGTAGGTGTCTTGCATTGCTGATGGAATTTCCTTTTCTCTGTGTGATCGGTTGACCCTGGCTGGATGCCAGGTGCCCACCAAAGCCATTCTATCACTCCCCCCTCAGCTGGACAGGGGAGAGAATATATAACAAAGGGCTCCCAGGTCGAGCTAAGGACAGGGAGAGATCACTTAACCAATTACCATCATGGGCAAAACAGACTCGACTTGGGGAAAAATGAACTTAATTTATTACCAATCAACCACAGTAGGGTAATAAGAAGTAAAATCAAATTTCACAACACCTTCCCTCCACCCCTCCCTTCTTCACAGGCACAACTTCACTCCCGAATTCTCTACCTACCCACCCCCAGTGGTGCAGGGGGACGGGGAATGGGGGTTACGGTCAGTTCATCACACGTTGTTTCTGCTGCTTCACCCTCCTCAGGGGCAGGACTCATCACACTCATCCCCTGCTCCAGCATGGGGTCCCTCCCATGGGAGACAGTCCTCCACAGACTTCTCCAACATGAGTCCTTCCCAGGGGCTGCAGTTCTTCACGAACTGCTCCAGTGTGGGTCCCTTCCACGGCATGCAGTCCTTCAGGAGCAAACTGCTCCAGCGTGGGTCCCCCACGGGGTCACAAGTCCTGCCAGAAAACCTGCTCCAGCGTGGGCTCCTCTCTCCACAGATTCACAAGGATGCCAGGAGCCTGCTCCAGCGTGGACTTCCCACAGGGTCACAGCCTCCTTCAGGCATCCACCTGCTCTGGCGTGGGGTCCTCCCTGGGCTGCAGGTGGATATCTGCTCCACCATGGACCTCCCTGGGCTGCAGGGGGACAGCCTGCCTCACCATGGTCTTCCCCATGGGCTGCAGGGGAATCTCTGCTCCGGCGCCTGGAGCACCTCCTCCCCCTCCTTCTTCACTGACCTGGGGGTCTGCAGGGTTGTTTCTCTTACGTGTTCTCAATTCTCTCTCCAGCTGCTGTTTCTGTGCACCCACAACTTTTTTTCCCTTCTTAAATACATTATCCCAGAGGCACTACCACTATCACTGATTGGCTCGGCCTTGGCTGGTGGCAGGTCTGCCTTAGAGCCGGCTGGTATTGGCTCTGTCAGACAAAGGGGAAGCTTCTAGCAACTTTTCATCAGAAGCCACCCCTGCAACACCTCCCCCCGCTACCAAAATCTTGCTACAGAAACCCAATACACTCTGCTATGTGGTGTCACTCTGCTAATGAAAGAAACATGGAAAGCACTTTCTACCTGATGTGATACATTACATTTAGGAGTCACAGACCAGTGTGGCCATGAATCTCATGACGCTGCTTCAATTTTTTCCCTACTCTGTAAGAAGTTTCCTATTGTACTAACATACTATATGTCTTTAAAGTGAGTGCTTGGAGTAGATTTAGATCCTAATGGATAGTGCACAGCAGAAGAGCACTATTTTTCTCTGGGGGACAGATCCACCAGAGAGACATGAAGTGATGTCCTCATGGAAGTTTTGTTCTAATAAATCTCCAGACTTTAGCTAAGTATATATAAAGGATGGATCTCAGCAGCTTGTTACTGTCTGGAGATTGATCCTGCCTGTGAAGGATGTCAGCTTTCCTGGGGCTGAATTTGCTGTTCAGGATGTTCACAGGGATTTGCTGTTCAGGATGTTCACAGGGATTTGTTCTTACTTCAGAGCTCACAGCTTGATCTGGTCCCTCTGGGGCATGGAGAAGATTTGAGCCAGGCCTTTCCAGTCAAATAACATGTTCCACAGCTATGTATCTTTTAACAGTCACAAAAATCATGTCTCCTGCAGAATAAATCATATGATCTAGTTTTAGGTAGTCCTGCAAGGAGCAGGGAGTTGGACTCAATGATCCTTATGGGCCCCTTCCAACCTAAGGTATTCTATCATTCTATGATTTTCATTACAAATAAAGCATCTGATACAGTAAGCATATTTCCTTGATTATGAACCAACTCTTACTACTACTGATGTGTTTGTTCTTCAAAAGTTGCTACAAATACCTTGGACAAACAGGAGGTGGTTTGCCTGGATCATTTACTTTGAATATTTGACATTTGTAAATTACACTGGGTGATGCTTACCTTAGATCAATACTCAGACTCTTCTCCTCTTTGATTAGATGATAAAATTTAATGAGAAAAAAAAGGTACAAAAAGGTAATAAAGAATAACAACTGTTTATATTAATATTGCATTACACGGTACTTACCTCCAAACCCAGACATTAACAAATCCAAAGTCATTGACAAGCCACAAACAGTTTAAAAGGCACACAGACATTGACAAATGCAAGCTGAATATAACCAAATTTTTTCCAAGTCCTTACATTGCAGCATCCAGCCAGCTCCAGCCTATACAGCCGTGGTGTCTCTAAAAAAATTATGCTATTTGTATACACAATTGAGTTTTTTATAAGCCACAGCGACACAAAATTGTAAGAGTCTCTTTTTTCCTACCTCTTTTCCTTCAACCTAAAAATTGCACTCATTCAGTATATTTCTGCAGAAACTTTACTTAAGATTTTCCTTAAGTACCTTTTTGAATAAGGGCCAAAGGTCATAAAATTAAGAATTTAGGACTACAAAAATCAAATTAATAAGCTAGTGTGCCTGGGGGAGCATATAAGAAACCACCATAAAATAATAACAACAGTAATGCTCACATATGTATATAAGAATACAGGGGTGCGTGCACGTGTGTCTGTGTTTACATTTACAGCCTCTCTTGAAAAGGTGCATTACACAATATAAGTTGGTAAAGCATCCATGAAAATTATTTCCAGAAGACACTATAGAGACCACACAGAACATATAAATATCAATAGCTGTCAGTAATAATTTCAAGCATCAGGTATACTGTCTCTCACCTCGTGTATTTGATGGCAACTGCTCGCAGGACTGAACACCTTATGTGTGATGGGCTTTTTGAGAGATACTTGCTGGTACAATGGCACCACACAAAGGAACCTTCACATTCCTGTGGACCTAGTTAAGAGCCTCTTACAGGGTTATTAGGACCTCTGTTATGCATAATTTAAACTTACACATTAATACTTTCGGGGTCCTGATCCAGAGACCGCTGAAACAGTGAAAATATCCATTTCCTTTGATGAGTGCTGCATTGCCTCTCATTTTTTTGCTGAGTTCATGCCTTAGTTGAAGTCCAGCTCAGCCATTCAATTGTAAGCTGGCAAACCCCAGTTTCACAAACTTGGTTATCACTTCGAGAAATTAATTTTCTAGCTAAAAATGGGAAGACCTTCAAATAGTCACAGCATGGGGTGTTTGCCTTCTGGTTTTTAGAGCCTATAAATCCAAATGTACTTACATCCCATTTTTAAGTTGTTCCTACACCGCTAATACTTAGAAAATAATTTTGCTTTTGTTACTGAAAACAGGATCTCCTGCATAGAAACTTGCTCCAAGGATCTAAGGCTTTAAGAAAGACATATTTAATGAAAGCACAAGGGTTAGCTTGTGTTGACTTGTGGTTAACTTGCGTTACTATGTTAAATGAGGCTGAGCCATAGATCTGGGCGAAACAGTATCACTGAACAGTAAATTTGGCAAAAACTGACTTTCTAAGGAGTGAGATATTTGCCAAGTCAAATCAACTCTTACAGACTATTTTAGCCAAAAAAATGAAAAAGAAATGTCAAAAATGTCAAAACACTTCTCAATGTTTTTTGAGTGAAGTGTTTTATTTCAGAAACATTGACACATTGTATCCTCATTTTCCAAATAAGGCACTGAAATTTTCTATTTGGAAAGGCACTTTTTGCTTACAAATTGAAGTGAATTTCAGAAAGGAAGTGTTAGAAAGGGTTAAATAACCTGATAATTAAACACAAGGAATGGCCTCAAGCCAGCTGGTCTTGGCATTGTTTTTTAAAACCAAAATCTTCAAATCCGTTGTAACTAGTTGTGAGAAAACCCATAGCTTCTTAACTGTGAGGAGATGGCTTAGTATTTTGAAATTATTAGAAAGGACTCGTCTTCTTAAATTTGACTGCCGGTTTTGACAATGTTTCCTCAATGACCTTAAGTACCTCACTCAACATTCTGTGCTTCAGCTTCCTCGTCTATCTACTTGGATTTTACTAGGATTGTATTGAAATCATCTCATGTCAAGAATATTCATTTACCAGTATGGATTGTCATTTACTTATCAGTTTATCTGTGACAAGGCTGTCCTGTAATGTCATTGTCATCTTATTAACTGTGAAAGTAGAGATTTAGGTGTATTTTTATCCCACTGTGGATTATAGGAGTTTGGCTGGTATGGTTATTTCCATTCCTCTAAGTAATCAAGTGATTTTTCTAGTGGGTTTGTATGCATTCCTAAGCTGTTCCAGCTCACATTTGCCCCTCGGTAGTGTTTCCTTCAAAAATAATTGTATTGAACTGTGGAAAATAATAAAGAGAAGCATCATTGTACACATGGTGTGGCACGCGATTCCTTCTCTGATGGGGGGGGAGGTTTCTCGTGTGACCTACTGCACGCTCATGCTTTTTGCTTTCCTCACAAGGAAATTAAATGAGTTTCCACAACCAAGCTTTAACTACCTGTAAAATACCAACCCTCTGGCACAGGTCATTACAAGCAAGGTGAAGCAGCTCACACAGAAGCAGGCATTTGTGCGTAATCTGTGCTCTGGGTCTTCTCAGAGGTTTTGCAATATCAATTACTGGGACTAAGCCACCAGGGAGGTACTTGCGTGCCCCAAGTTTCCAAATTCCCTTTCTCTTTGTGTCCCACTCAGTGGCCCCTGGCAGCCTGTGGGCTGCCGGGTGGCACCTGGACAGGGACAACGTGAGGCCTCTGCTCCCAGAGGACCCTCGTGGGATGCAGCATTGCTGCAGGGCGCAGCAGCAGCCCCAAGTAGTGTGGTTTCTCATGCATTTGCTGACCAAAACTGTCCCTCTTCCGGCAACAAGCAAGGAGCAAAAATATCGGACAATTCCTCCTACCCATAATTACATTTTGTAGCAAATGGAAGCATTTCGCTCCTAACTATAAGAACCCAGACAAATGTGTTTATCTAAGTTAGGCATGGATTATTTTCTGCATTGCAAATGACCTCTGGCCACATTTGCATTGTTCCTAAGATGCTCCAGCTCTGCCTTGCTGGGCTCTGCCTCGACTCCTAAATAAAACAGCCCGGGGACTATTCTCTCTCACATGCCCACCATTAAACACTCCCCAGGCAGGATGGTCAAATGCAAATCACCTTATGGGAGCAGTCCCAGGAAGGCACGGGGCTGCCCCGGCCAAAACCCGCACCCAGCCCCTCGCAGAGGCTCCAGCCCCCATACCACTACTGGAGCATCTTGGGGCCACCAATGAATTCATCTGGGAGGGAAAGGCAGAATAATGCTGCTGCCAGTTCGAGGATGGGATGCTGACTCTAGCAGAACTAAATTGCGCACCCAAGGTTGCAGCAGTTGCCAGTGCGAGAGGCAGTCCGAGGGCCAGGGCACTGCCTGGCCACCCGAGCACTTTTATCACAAAACTGTCTTCTGAAAATGAAGAGCCTCAGTACACATCCTACAGCCTTTCCAGAGTACAAATGATCACAGCAACATTTCAAAAGCATGAAGGGGTAAATCTTCAGCTAGTGTGAATTCAATTAAGCTATGGCAATGAGTACTGGGAGAGCATATGACCACATGCACAAGCACACGCACTCAAGGAAGAAACCAAGGGGAAACTCAAGTCACCTGTGGGACCTACCTTCTCTCTGAGGAAAGCAGAGTGGCTACTAGAGGCTGTGTTTTAATAGCTGATTTCATAGCTCAAGGACCATCTGTTTCACAGTTTTCCAGTTTGTGATGGTGAGCAACGAACGGAAAAAACTTCTGCCAAGCAGAAGTACATGTACGTTATTTGTTAAATACTTTAAATTAAATAGTAAGTTTGGCTGAAGGTAATGTTATATGTAGCTTCATGGTTTTTATTCAAATCCAGCAATGATACCTCACAAATTCTGATCTTTAACAGGACTCCAGTACAGACTTAGCTGCTTTGCTGAACAGAAGCGGGTTTCATCATCCATCCAGAGATAAGCAAATACTTCATTCCTTGAATTCCTCCTGGAAAAGAGGTCAGAAAAAGCATGAACTTCCTTCGCAATCCTAATCCATATTTCTATTTTATTCATTTTTCTATTAGGACTAGTTCCAGCTTTTTCTGTTCCTTGCTGAAACATTCACAGAATGTATTCTATCATCTCATCCTCTTACAGAAATAAAAAGTATGCTTAACTACATAAAGGATGTGTTTAGCATGAAAACCTGAAAATTTGACTAACCATTGTTATATTTGTTAGTATCTCTTTCAGTGCAGGAACCTTCTTCTGGAAGAGGGAATATGCCTAGGTTGCCAAACTAGTAATGCATATTTTTAACAGGGCATTGTATTTTTTGATAAGGGCTTTGTTTTCTAAGGTGATACCTGTGACAGCCTGACAAATTATAGTCAATGTCTCAAACATTCATTAAAGAACTTTGGTGGAAAGGATGCCTCTGTAAAAACACTAAGTTGTGTGAACAGGACAATATGGCTGGAGGAGAGGGCCCCACGGAGGGTGGGACCGCACTTCTCCAAGGCTGCAATTCCTTATCCTAAGTGACCATGAGAAGGAGCACAATGTATGCGCCCGGAAGAGAGGGCTCCACAGGATAGAGGACTGTGCTTCTATCTTAAGTGGTCATGCCAGCAGGGAAAGAGAGGCAACTTCCCAATGAACCCCCCCCAAGCTCACTGACCGATTCCAGAGAAGCCCAGGAATGTGAACTGCGCATGTCGAGACCACCGACTAACACACTATAAAAGAAGGAAGAATGAATGCTCGGCGCGCGCCCTCCAGAACTGGATCTCTACGCTGGCTGGACCAACGCTGGACCCAGGACTGGTGAAACCCTTTTCTTCTCTCCTTTTCCTTTTCTTTCTGTCTTTCTTTCTTTCTCGCTCTTTTTCCTTGCTCTTTTCCGCAAGTCCCTACACCCCATGCTTTGAAACATAAACCGTTGACCAAGTCTGAGACTAGGAGTGGATCTAGCCGCCCCTGGGCTCCTCTTTGAGAAGGAGTTCAGAAAGCAAGGGGGTCTGCTCTGAACCTCGTGACTCAACAGGAGGGATCCCTTTCTGTCACATTTTCATGTTCCTTTTTCCACTTCTTTTTCTACACCTCTCTTCTCTTTTCAAACGGTGGCTTAATGACATGATGCAAGGTTCATACTGATAAATTCACTTGTACTTGGGCAAGGTTAGCTAGGTTGAATAAATGTTGATTGTTGTTTGAACTCCCCTGGTGTCATTTCACCTTAATTCTGACAAAGGAAATCCACGAACCTGAGTCGCTCCAACTTTGGGACACGACAATACCCTCTGCAATAGTCACATATGCTTAGTTTTAAAGCTGTGAATTTGGCTCCTGTTGAAATCTACAGCAAAATTGTGGTTGAATTCTCTGCTAAATGTTCAGCACCTGCCTCCTTTTACTGCATGCCAGCATAGATAATCTTTCATTCAAATACTTGAACTGTGTTTATAATGTCCCATATTTTTTCTGAAGATACCACAGAAGACTGAGAACTAGTTTATGTGCTACGGGTTTTTTTGGATCCCTATAGCTGCATGTTGGGTATTTGCAGGGTTCTTGTTTGGCAGTGCTAGGTACCACAAGGTCTAGGTTCTGCCTGCTATTAAGATATCCAGGTGTTTTTTTAACATAAAAAGACCTTCATTTTAAACAAATTAGAGGAAAGCATTTTGATCAAAAGGCCAAGTTTTGTATTGTCCTTTCAAAGAAGTAGGTACAGACAGAGCTTGTTAATTTGAAGCATGAAGTAGCCCTGATCTTCGGAGATTCCATCTCCTACAAAGGGACATCTCCCAGAAGCACATCTTCCGTCAGTTTATAGACTGTGCCAGGCCAAATCCCAAAGAATTCAGTGGAAGTTCATCTTCATTGACTTTAAGGTTTGTCCTCCACTGACTTGGCAATGTGGATGATCGAACTATTGGACATGACTAAGGAAACATACACACAGTTGCTGCTGCAGAATGGCAAAAGCAAGACACATTAACACCCATGCTGGCACTGCTGTGCACTACTCAACCCAGCAGAGAAGATTCTTAAGCAAGAGGGATTTTTCTTTGACATTTTATTTGCCTCAGGCTGGCTTAAAGAACATTTTCTCAGAGCACGTGTATCTTTTTTTTAAAATGGTCATCACCAGAGCAGTACCTCTGCATGAAAGGGATGTAGTAAGAAAAAAAGACACCTGAAAATTTGTTTTCTTCAGAAATTCTGTGTTCTCCAGGACCGACATTGATTTTCTTATTGGCCTTGAGGAAGCACTGCTATGCACATTTTGGCTGGCTAGCAAAACCAAGTGTCCTGGCTTTGGCTGGGATAGAGTTAATTTTCTACCTAGTAGCAAGAATGACTGCCAAGTATTTGAAATGCCTGCGCATCTTTTCCATTACACCAAGATGAATACTGCTCTCTGCTATAAACACAGGGTCTGGTCACATTCCTATCAAAGCTAGAGGCAAATTTCCCATTGACTTTAAAAGTGCAACACAGGGCCTTTACAAAACAGACAGGGCACCTTTGTATTTCCTACTGAATATGAAAAAGAAAAACCTGAGTACCAAAGTCTTTGATCAAAAAGAAAACAAACACATCTTACGGGCTTTTTAATAACTTCTTCCCCAATAAAAAGAGTAAAGTTGGTCTGAAATTATTATACCTGTTTGAACAGAAAGCATATTTTCTTCCTAGCTAGGCATTATATCATTCAATCTATGAACACAGAGATGTAACATAAAGTAATAAAGAGGAAATACAACATAAAGTAAGAGTCAGACATATTAAATTGCTTAATGAAAACAGAAGAGAAAAAGAGTGAGTAGAAAATATGGTTTCCTTTATTGAGAAAAATCCCTTTTCAAATGCTTAATCAATAATAAGGTTCATATTTCCTGACTTGAGATATTTTTTATATTTATTTTTTTAGAAAATTATTAAATACCTTTAATGAATATAGATCATCATTTTTCTGCAGCCCAGCCTGGCAGCATCCTGGATAGATTATTCTCTGCTTACTCTGTTTCCTTCTGCAGCTGACTGTTCCAAGCAATGCATTTCATAATTTAATTTCAGATCATCCTTGTCACTGAATTCTATCCAGTAAATGTAAATACATATTTGCAAATGCACCTGGGGAAAAGGAAATCCTGTACGATCATGCTGCTGGTAATTTGGAGATGAGTCAAATGAACATGGAACATTCATTATCACTTCACATTTTTATGTTCTTGTACTGCAGAGCAGATTGGGGCTATAAGAGTACTGTAGTCAAACTGCCAATATTCCTGTTTCCATATTCTTTGACCCTAATATGCTGTCCATGGGCTATTAAATACCTGGAGTCTAGTGACCAGGATGCGAGAATGTAAGACTTCCATAAGTGCGTGAGGCCTTAAACCCACCTACTCCACAATCTTCTGCTCGAGTATCTACGGTACAGTGTGCTTCTGAACCATCTTACTCCATGGGGTGGAATATCAGAATTATCACTTAAAGTAGCTGCCACCCCTGGAAAGCTGTGGAGCACTCATCTTCGCTCAGGATCCTGTGGGAGCTTTACATTTCCTGCTCAGCATGGCCAGCTTTCTCCCAAGACAGGACTGCAAGCACCTGGTGCCAGCACAGACCCAAACCTCTGCATGTAGTTCCCAAAGGAGGAGGGGGGAAAGGCACAGCAAGTCTCTATGACCTTAACTGTGGTATCAGCAGGTTTGGAGCCTCTGTGGTGCTGGCAGTCTCACAGGATGCAGATTGTGTGGCTCAGGGACCTATGGAGATCACGGAGAGGGAACAGAAAATTCCCCCAGCCTGGGGAAGCTGGGATGGAGAAGAAGGCCCGAGGTATCTGCAGCGATGGTGCAGGGAAAGAGGTATGGTTTGGTCTGGAGAGTCCCAAGAGGCAGGTGTGTAGCTAGGCAGCAGACAGGCATGCCAGGAGACAAGTACAAGCAGGAGTACCCTCTGGGGAAGAGGTGGTGGGCACAGGGAGGGGAAAGGTGCAGGTGGCTCAGCCATCTGAAGATGTCAAAAAGTTTGCTCACTCCTGGAATAGCCTATTTCTTCTCTATTTGTTCTATGATCTGACATCAAGACAGCAATCCAGTTCCTACACGTATGTGAGAACTGCTGTTTTGGACAGCAAGTATCCAAAAAATGAGTCCAAGGCCAGCAGACACAACAGAGAACTTAGGGAAGATGGAGGTCCTTCTGGATTGGCATTTGATTGCCAGCTGAGAGGCTTCCAGCATGGTGACAACAGCTTCTGCAGGGTGTGTGATCTGTAAATAGCCAGATCTCCACATTCCCCCACCCCAGACCACGGGGGATATAAGCCCACCACTCTCCTTCCTTGAACAGTATCTCATTAGCACCTCTTGAGAGATCACTAAAAATTAGTGAATTTCAACTGAGGTTCCGTAAACTGCACTTTATAAATAAGGGGTGGAAAAATAACAGTGTGCAGAGTGCGGTGGCTGGTTTGAGCTGCACCCATGGCCAAGCGGCAAACAGGTTGGGGGGCTGGAGACCCCCATGTACTGCACATGCCATGTGGGACCAGCTGCAGGGGAGGAGCAGCTCCTGGAGATGCTTCAGACAGTCATGCTGGGATGAGGGAAGTCACAGAAGGGGGTCAGGCAGACAGAGTAATACACCGTAGTGTATTGAAGTAATCTTATTTACATATCTTGAGTTAAATTTAGCTAGTTTCTAAGGAGTATCACTATAGGCAGTATGCACATACCACCTGGAGGATCATCTCCTTCCATTATAAACCTCTAATGATGGTTTATAAACAGAAATGCGGTCAAGCTAGAAATAAGCTGTCACACAAAACGCTGACATCTCTAAATACCAAGAGTATCCAAGAGATATTTTTTTCTCATTAAAAATATTGCATTTGTTTTTCTCAGAGGAAGTAGCAGTCATAAGAAAAATCAACATTAGATTACCTAATCTTTCTCATTTTCATTTTTAATTCCCCCAGCCTGGGGCTGGGATAGCTCTGCTCCTTTGCACTGAGTGCCATGACAACCAACGGACCCATCAGGTATCTACACAGCCATTCTGGTTCTTACCTGGGGAAAAATGTACACACCAAATGCTCAAACTCTTTTTAAACCTATTAAATATAAATAACTAATATCATTTGACCTAGATAGCTGAACGTAATGTATCAAAACATCCCAATATTAAAAAAAAACTTAAGTGTAAAAGCATTTATATATATTATGGAGACTAAGTAAAGTTGCTACAATGAGTTCATCAGTTGTATTGTTTTAAGAGAAGCTTTCCTTAAACAAAATGCTTTCAGTGAAAAATGTGAGTGTGATATTCAAGACTTTAGGTACTAATTCTATGCTACAAATACAAATTTCCATGAACAGTGTAGTTAAAGCACTTCGAACATATGTACTTTTATAAATTATATACATTGCAAATCTGTATAATTAATATTCCCAAAGACAAATGTATTTTAAGTTACCCTTAGAGCTCGAGCTTTTGTATCTTATTGGAATCTAAAGTGCACAGGTAAAATACCACAGCTTTCAGCAGTATTCATCTATGAAACAAGCTGTAGTTACACACACATTCAAACACAAATAAGCAAAATAAAGATATATTAACTTCTTGCCAATTCAGCCATTACACAAACACCACTTATGAATAGGTGTATCCAACTCAACTGCCAGTCTTGTGTTTTTCTTTCACCTTGCAGTTAATCAATATATTTTAGAAATTTTATGTGATACCAATGTCCAGTTTGCATTTGATGTGCACATACCAACAATATACCCAGCTTTACTTCTCGTCCGTGTAAATTATGTTATCATTTTCACAGATAACCTATTTAAATGTCCTAAGGTTTTCCCTGAGAACCACCATCATTCAGGCAGCTGGCCTTTGCAACAGAATGTAAGATTCTCACCTGAAAAATGACAAAAAGCTGTAAGACCAAGCCTTACGCTCCTCAGCTAACTCAAGGCTTTCATTTAATTAGCACATCTTTATCTCAGCCAAATTTAAATGAATGTATTTCTTGGTGTCATGGTTTAAACCCAGCCGGTAACAAAGCACCACACAGCTGCTTGCTCACTCCCTGCCCCCTGCTCGGCCACGCTGGGATGAGGAGAAAATACAAAGGCAGGCTCCTGGGCCGAGATAAGGACTGGGAGGGATCACTCCCCACCTATGGTCCTATTTGGCCTACGTGAGCTGGTGAAATCACTTTTTCTTTGCTTGAGACCAAACTACACTCACAGAAGTGCAGCAGAAGGAAGGGCTGTAGGAAAACATAACTAAACTGCTTGTACATGTTGTCCTCTGTGGAAAGTTCTATAATCTATTAAAATCTTATTCCTCTGCTTCATGGCAGTCTAAGTGGGGAAAAAAAGATAAACATTTAACTACCATGTGAGAATACTTCTCAAGGTCACCCCAACTATTTATTGAGAGGTTTTTTTTGGTTTGCAGCTGTTGCAAGAGAATTCCTTTCACTGAAGGATCCCCTGGCTGCAGTTTCCAACAGAAACTGGAACTGAATATCAAGACTACCAGGTATGCACAGCTGCACTATAGAAATGCACGTTATCTGGTCATCTCTTGCATGCTATTCCATTTTTTTAAAGTTTAAATAAGTGTTTGAAAGCGGAATATGAAGGTATACGATTGAGAGGAAAAATATGTAAAAACAAAAGCATCAAATAATCCCTGCTGAAGGTATTTCTAAGAAAAAGAAAACCAGGGAACTGAAGCCTCATATATGACCCAGGGTTAATTGCACTCAACTATCTGTGAAATACATGTACATTCCTATGAGCAGAAACAGAAGTGTGAGAAGTGTGCTTCAGGAAGCAAACGAGGAAGACTGAATGATGCACAAGCACCTTACCCACAGCCCTTGGAGACCCAAACCAAACAGATCACAGCTCATATGAGAAGAAGCAGGTAAATCAGATAGAAAATGTAGACGCTTGATGAACTATAGGACTATGGTCTGACATTGTGAGGGATAATAAGCCAAAGCAAACAAGGACAGTAAATGATGTCAAGGGTAGAGAAATCAGCTGCATTACATGCACAGGCAGCGGTACCCAGTTCTGGGAATTCTGCATTTTGGGACTAACTGGGAACTATTTTTGCTGAACCAGTGGCTACCAGCTCTGGAATGGTGTTCCCTTTATAGTTTGGCAATATTGCTGAAAACAAATTTTGGGGTTCAACTGGAGGTATTGGGAAAAAAACAATGGACATGTGGGTAACATCGACAGTGCCCTTCAGACCGTCAGCTACCTGCAGCCAAACTCTTGCCAGCCCATACAGTTCCAGCTCTGCGGTATCTCTACAACAAATTCCTTTCCAGTTCCTTGGCACCCGGCAAAATACTTGCTTCTCCTCCATGCTTACAGTGCTAAAGTTACAAACAGCAGTTACTTTAATTTATTCAATATGCTGTCCCCTTTCCTACATTGCTGTTGCACTGGATTGCCCTAAGCCCAAGGTCACTCTGCACTTGTCAGCCATTCAATTTAGGCCAGCCTCCAAGCCCTGTTTTACACTTGTTTCTTTAGATCAGATGACCATGTGGAGATCATGTGAAAACAATTCATTGAGAAACTAGTCAGCCTCCTTTGGACACACATATCCAGACTTTTGATCATAACAAGTCCAGGGAGAGGACACCTCATAGACCACTTCAGTGTGCGAGAAGTCCTGAGCCAGGTTCTTGGGAGTACACGACGGGACAGACATGCCAGCTAAGCTTCCCAAACCTTTCAGTCCTAGGTGGGCGTCGTAGGAATCCAAGGCACTGTTGTGCCATGTTTGCATTTCAAACACCAATCACGTGTATCCCACCCCCTTCTTCAGTGAATGCAGCCCCCAGGAAACCAAGATACTGACAGAGCTGTTTTCTCGCATCACAGCGGGCCGGTGTTACGGCTTCTCTGTCTCCTACCTTCAGCAAAGCATTCAGCCTACCAGCAAGGACACTCATTTGGGGTTCAAATGAGGGGAAAAGGAGGCTTGATACGGTGTTTGCCACGTACAATGTATATGTGAGAAAGAAAAGGGAGTCAATTTCTGCTGCGTTTAAGGATATAGACTTTGGCATCTGAATTTTCCTCTTCCCTCTATCAGCCCAATGTTGCTTTTAAATGTGTTATTTTCTGGCTATCTTCATTTTCAGTGCACTATTCCTCTGTCATTCTCACTGTCACAAGAATCAATAGATACTAATAGCATTACATGGGCAGGGGGGTGTTAGACTTGCAATAACTTCTGGAGACATGGACATGTGGTTTATTAATTTATCATATATCTGTGACTGTCTCTTCTCCCCTTTGACCTCTTACCTATCTTCCAGGGCCTCACGCTAAGACTGCACAGTGCTGAGAGGCTATAATGCACTTTGTTTTACTCAGATCAAGTGGTCAGAAAAAAGTTTTCTGCTCCTACAAATATAAAATCATCTTTGCTAAACATTACACTAACTTGTACAAGGTCTAGGAATGACAAAACTTGCTCCCTGGTTTGTGAGACACATATACATGTAATAACAACCCTGCTCAAGAATTCAACAACTAAAACCACTGTGACAATGAGAGTTTTGCCACACAGAAAACGGAAGATTGCTGGATTCCAAGTGAGTGTCAGTTCTTTCTCCTAGCCATGGAAGAAGCCAACAAAAATGCTGAGAAACTATTTACAGTCTCATTTACAGTATTTTATTCTGTCTTATAGCACAATGCAGTTAGAAGTGGGAGACACGACTCTATTACCTTCTTACATGATAAAACAGATGAACTGAGAGGGCAAAAATCAAGGCAGATATGGCACTTGAGTTTCACATAATAATATTTCACAAGCAACAGTTTTTGACATTTAGAAGTATGGACACACTTCTATTCCTACCACAAGTGTCTGTGTAAGTGAAACCAGTTTATACCAGGGACCACTGACCAACACCACCTGCTACTCCCAACAGCAACTGCCTGTTGTATACACTGTTTACTGACCTATGCCATAAACTGTATTTATTTCTGTTCATTTAGGTTGTTTATGTGAAACTAATTAAAAACATCAAGATCATTGTTTCATAGTCACTAACACATAGACAACAGAAATGTCATTTTTTTAAGATGTATTAAATAAAATGCTGGTTTGCTTTTTCAGCTCTGGCTGCCTAAATCTGCGCTTACTGTAAGGGTACAGGACCAGGAAGACTTGTCAGTACTGCACACCAGTGAGAATGAAGATAGTCAACTTCTGAGCTGCCACCAGCAACAATAAAGGACACAAAATGACAACAATCCTTCCACATAAATACCGATTTTATTTTTGCTGAAATCTAGACTTCTTGTTTCATGGTATTTTTATAGACTACACTACATATGCATTACATTACAGGAAACAGTTACGATGCAAGAATATTGTTACACTGCCTTTTATAGTTATATTATGAAATAGTGCAAAATGAAAGGAAACCACTGAAATAGTATTGCACTTCAGGAGAAAAAAATAGTCCAGACCTCTGTGGCATTAAAAAATCTTTCCTCTGCACAATCATGGGTTTTATTTAGATATTCAGAGTACGGAATATTCTGCTCTAAGAGACATAGATGCCATTTGTTACTGGGAGAACAGTCTTTTATGAATGCTTGTACAAGACAGCTTTATGTGCCTCCGACATATCATTTACCTGATTTGCCATAAATATATTGCTTCTTCAACTACCTCGAAAACAGCAACAAAAACCAGAGGCACAGTCAGTCAGTCACAAGAGTACATGCATGTTACTGCCTCACAAGGAGCCAGAAGGCTGCAATAGATTGGAATTGCTGATTTTAACTCTGCCTAGCCCATCCCAAATAATACAAAAATTCTCTTGTGATTTGGAAATTACTACATGTTTTAAGTGAATGAAAAAGGTGATGAAACATTACAAGGAAACAGAGAGGCAAACACGTCTTTTTATATCATATAAGAGTATTTATATCATATCATAATTTGAGAGAGAAAGAGAAATATCTATCTGATTCATTGGTTTTGGTAAGGAGGAGAGAGGTGACCCTTCAGTGAAGAGATAACATGGATCTACACATATCTTGCTTAATTTACAGCTACAAACATATTTGCATGTCTTTTTCTGATAGTTCCTGATGCAATTTATAAGCTTCACTTCAGAAACAGCAAGTCTAATATTCCCAGTAAATGTTTAGGAATTTTGTAGTGCTGACGACGTAACATATTACTACAAATACGACCTAGAGTCACTGCAGTGGTAATATGGGAGATGCAGTATAGGAGATACAGTATGTACACAGCCTCCGGCATGTGCAGGTGCCAAAGAGGAGGAGAAGCACAAAAATCCTTTCCCTTTTGCGGGTTCACATTGTTCCCATTTCCTAAAAGACAGGATTAGGCATGTGCCAGTTACTACAGCTTCTACAATGTAGGGAAACAAAAAGGATCCTTTAGCTGAGGCAGTAATGGGAGATTCTTTATATTTTTCTTTACTTAGAGAAACATTGTGGAAGAGCTATCTTGCAACTGAGGTCAAGGTTATAAGTAAGGTTAATACAAGTTTCCACCTCTGTTAAGAAGTGAAATGGGAAAGAATTTTCTTATTCTCTTTCAAAATAAAATTCACCTGGGAGGCCTTCAGAGACCCTAGACAAGGACTAGTGCTTCACTCTATTACGGCTAGAAGTATCCTGTCTTGTTTCTACAGCACAAAGAGGAACGGGTACCACGGTAACATGCACAGATCCTTTACATCTTAAGTTATTTAGAACAGATGAATTTGAAGCTTGCTTATTCATTCTCAGAGGAGTTGTCTAAGGAGTTCAATATTCACAGTTATGTATTTTTAAGCAAAACACTTAAAATTATATCAGTAGCATACCAGCTGATGGGTGTTTTATGCCCTGTTCATATAAAAGCCCATTCAACTAACTGTGTTTCAGCCTTTGGGGATGGTAGGAAGGGAGGCTTTAGTTGATGAACTGCGCAGAGTTACCACCAAGGAATCCCTGCACACATATCTAGCAATATAATTTTCATGTTCTTTCTTCAGCAGACAGCAGCACGGTCATTAGAGAATATAAGAAAGTTTCCCAAAGCTTAATAGGCTTCTCCTTTCTACATCTAGCAGTAACTTGTCCACAGCAAGCCTTTATACTTAACTATGGATGCACCAGTATGGGTTTGGTCTACTTAATTTAGATTTTCTAGTTTTTCACACTAGCTGTACTTTTTATGTCCCAAGAGGATGCTTTGAAAGTCCTGCCTGTACAACATCATCTGGAGTTCAAAACTGAAGAGTTTTCACCTGGTGCTTAATTTTTCCCTTTCATTTTCTCCAACCGGAATCTCCCTTCCCATCAGGCAAGGCTGGCAAGTCCATCATCAAGCACATGTATTATTCTCAGCTGAATTGTGTCTTTGGCAATCAGATTGTGGCAAATAAAAGGTATGGCCTAAAGAGGATTCTGCTTTTGTTCTTATTTGCTTGTGAAGCAGAGAAGAAGGAAAGGGATGTTTCTTCTCTCTTTGCAAGACCCACGTACCAAAAGAAATAATTAAATGTGGAAATTCTATACCAATCTGATCTCTTTTCTAAGAGACACTATTCTGCAATACACTCATGTAATCATTGCACGCTGCACTTATGCAAAGCAACCTCCTGCACAACTCTTGCTTGAGAATTTTACCAAATGATAGCTGTATTTTAATAAGCCCATGATCCAACAGACAACAAAGTAAACAGGAAAAGCTCTGCTGGAGCCAGATTCTCTCTGGGCTTTTCAGCTGTTTCTGTATGTAAAACAATTAGTACATATGTACATATTCATGCATGGGGGAGAACAAGTTCAGATTTAACTGTCAATATGCATATGTGCATACCCCCATACGCATTTGTTGTTAATAATAAAAGCTAATAAACAATGCTTTGTGAGTTTACTTTTCATTAGAAAAGCTCAAAAAACGCAAGTGCTGGCTTTCTCCTAATCTCCTCTCACCAAATAACCTCAGCATAACTTATTCTACCCACTGAAAATTTTCACTGTTTATCAGTTTAAAATTGATCGCTCATTTCTTGTTTACTGTTGCAATAACAGCTCTGCAGCTGAAAGAAAAGGTTTTATTCTTATAAATAAAAGGAAAGGTATTTCCCCCATATTGTAGAGTTATAAAAATGGAGAAGGAAACTGTTAGAGGGAGGGGGTTGCCACTCTGCGAATTTCTATTAAGTGGAAGAAACATTTGCACAGAGTATGGCTACCCAGTCCTGGCAGTTTCTGACTGCTTTTATTTCACTTACATTTTACTGAATAAAATTGTCTTCTACTACACCTGTATCTCTGTTTGTCCCACCAAAGCAGTATCCTGCTGGTTGCAACATTAAGTTTTGCTGAGGTCCTTGGTAGCTCAAGGTGTTAAAAATCTCACTTAGATTCTGATCAAAAATATGCTGAGATAACTGATGTATTCCTCTTAGCAGAGGACAGTTTTCTGGGCAGGCCCTTTTTCCACCAGGTGGTCTGTTATACACTACACCATTTTCACACTTGGCTGTTCAGAAATCATGTTGTTGACATGTGGGTAGGAAATTCCCTTATACCCAAGGTGTATACAACTGCACACTGCTGGCTAAGGCCATGCTCCCTTAAAGTCAGAGACGATTCTTCCAGCAATATCGATGGGAGCTGGAATGAATCCTTCGGTCAGCATAACATGGCCCACAAAACCAACAGTATTTGTAAGCTGATAAAGTTGGAAACTTCAGAGGGAAAAAAAATATATGTATTACACGAGCTGGCACAGCCATAAAAAATTTTCACCTATTCAAATGAGTTCCCTCCAGGCATCCCCCTCCAAAAATACCTCTTCTACTCTTTGTGGACTTTTCTAAATATCTTGGTAAAACAGCAGCAAATTTAAGAACAGCATTAGAAAGGGCAGTCCCATACTGTTAAGTATTTGATGCTTATTTTCCGTAAGTCCAGCAGGAGTCATATGAGGGACAGTGACTTTATTTGATACTTTTTTCCCTCCATTCCCTCACTTCTCCAGGGGTGGCACAGCCACAGAGGGACAAGGTGGGAGTTGGAATAGCTCCAAGGAGCCTGGCTCGTCTCCTAGGCTGCCGTCCATGATGCAGAGTGGTAAAAAGTGCATTGTCCCTTCACCAGCATACAAGCCTTGCTGCAATTTGGCTCTAACGAAGCCAGCCCAGGACCTCAGGGAGATGCAATTCCACACGGCCATGTTGCTCTAGCAAAGTACCTTGTCTCCCACTCCATCTGTGTAATATTTTTCCCACGGTGAAAATACATTAGGGCTGAGCTTACTGCCTTACCCATTGGGAGCTCCCGACGATTGAATGCTTGATGTCGTAATCCTAACACTGTGTGGAAAAAGGTTTTGATATTTAAAAAGTCTTCCCAAAAGTATTTGATTAAGTAGGTCAGTTTCTTACCTAGACAACATAATTCCTTCACTTTACTACAGAGCAGTCATTAGGCTGCACTTTCAAACAGTGTTTTACCATTTAAGCGATTTTCTTGCATTAAGCTAACAAATACACGTGTGGCCTTTAACTGTTTAAATCTCTGGCCTTCTATGTCATTGGTTTGGCCTTGCAAGTGCAAGCTGGTACCTGGCCTCAACTCCCATTGAGTTCATCTGAGCTGAGGATCTCTGGCATTTTACAAGAGACACACAGTGCAAATCATCCTTAGGCCCTTTGTATAACCCTTCTCCTGCTCTGTTGCCCACGTTTTCTGCCCCCCCACCCCATTCTTAAAGTGATACCTCTGAAGGGAAGTGAAGGTTTTCTGTTATATCTTGACACATTCACAACGTATGTGTAATTCTAGTTTATGCTTGTCCCTGCCTGACTGTTGCTTTACTGCATAACCTCTATTTTACTGCATTCTTCAGCAGTCCACAGTCCATCAAAGTTAGTTAAAAACATGAAGTTTCTCTCTACGGTCCAGGTGGTTGACATTGGTTTTAATTCCTTTTCGCAGATCTTAGGATTTAATCACCAAATTTCTACAGAAGGTCTACCCCACTGAACTTTATTCCCAAACACTGAAGCTTAAGTTTGCTTTGAAACATCAGTGCATTTATTTTATTTTACATTTATTTTGGTATAATTACTTTTAATTTTAATAATCACTTGGTTTAATTTTCTGCACTGTATATATTTTCTTTTGTTCCCAGCACCCAAGTAGTTGTTAAATAGCTATAAATTTGCATTTGTTTGATCTCAGGTGTCTTTCTGCCTAAAGAATTAATGGTGTTTTGATAACATATACTCCAAAGGTATATTGTTTTGAACAACTCTTTTGACCTACTTGTTTCCATAATGTTTGAGGTTTCTGTCAATGTGATTTCTCTTTATCATTTTTCTTCCCTTTTCTTTACCAGAGGCTGATTTTCTTCTACCAACTTATTTCATTTCAATTCAGTAAAACTCCCTTTATTCTTTAATTTTCTTAGGTTATTGAAGTCCCCAGATTCCAAAACCATTAATTTTACATTTTGTCAAATAGAAGGAAGTTCAGTAGATTCAAATAGAACCAGACTAAATAATCTTAGCTATGTAATGTCCTTTTTCCTTCACGTTGAAAAATTCAGCAACTGTGGATGAAATTCTTGTTCCTGTGATAGGCTGAAAAGAAAACTAAAGTCCTATTTCATTAGATCTGAAATATAAAACTCTTTGTCACTTTTCAAAAAACTAAAAATTATTCAAATCTCTATATAAGTAACATGCAGACACTCCTGATCCATCTAGTAGGAATTTTATTTTACAAAGACCCCAATCTTGCAATCCAATCTGAACAGAAGAGCCCTTTCACTTCCACTGAAAGCCAGTGCATCTATTAGGCACTAGGCTTACAGAGGTATTCTGGCACTTAAAAATACAGACAGGAGCATAGTAACATCTTAAAAAATGTACAGAAAGTTAATTCCCACTGAAATAATTTCATTCCAGCTCATTTCAGTGTCTATAACACAACCCATTTTACTTTAAATGAAACAAGCCAACAAAATCGAAACATAATTTTGTTTTACAAAAAAAAAAAAATCCAAGAATTGAGGTTTCTGTCCCATGGAACAAGAAAAGGCCGCTTTGGGGAAGGTTCAGGCCATGCTTTCTAAAGGACCTCTGAATTTTGGGGAAAATGATTCATCTCTATGAACTCTGTCACATGTTCAGAGATGTGCTGAGTACCGCATCATTGTTTCTGCTTCCTGACAATACCAACTGCATGTGCTTACAAAGCGGCAAAAGGCCTAATTTCACATCTGCACATACAATCCTTGCACCAATAAAGAATGCAGGTTGTGATTGCTAATTTCAGTTCCTTAAAAAGAGACTATTTTGTTGAATGGCAGAAGAGCTTCCTAATATAACATTCTTTTAATAATTATACAGTATTACAACTACACTGAAAAGGCAATGTTCAGATTCAGGTTATTACAGTGCATTTGAAGATTTCCTTTCCATGTTGTATCTCAGAGATGACTGCATTTGGCTTCAAGAGTAACAATACTTTCAAATTACTTTTCATAGAACATGAGAATAGTTTCACTAAGTTCTAGCCAATATTAGATCCAACCCAAACTCAGAACTGGTACTTGCAGTATAAAGGAAGTGCCCCTTATAATTAAAATATATTTGAAAGTTTGGTTATATATGGTACCACCTATTCTAACTGGACAGACTATAAACGGTTATGTAATGATAAACTATTAAAAATGATCACTTACCAAATATAGAAAGGTTTCAGTGATTTTGTCTTGGAAAGAACAAATGTTTAGGAAATGACTGCAAACAAAACTGACAAGTACAGCCACAGAATAAGAACTCCTGAGCCATCTCAAGCTAATTTTGTAAATCACTGTGTAATTTACACAGCAAGTTTAAGGAAGTTGCTAAATTAGGGCTCTCACTGGAAATCTTTCCTCTAACATTAGCCACAGCATTAGCTCAAATGCCTGTAACAAGAGGAAACCTGTCCTGCAGATGCAGGTGTACTGGCAGCAGCAACACCAGTCACGCAGCTGAGAACTGAGCAAGCGTAGCAGGTCTTTGCTGAATCACGGCCTGTATCTGTAATTGTTAACATTTCCGAGGTGGCCACATTGGACGGGGTCTGGTTTATTTTATGAGTTCTTGGTATCTACACCAAAATAAATAAAGAGAAACACTAAAATAAATAAAGAGAAAAGCAAGCATTTTTATGGCATAACACCACCGTGCTTCTACAATTATTTTGAACATTTATCATTTAACATTATGAGTTAAGGAGGGAAAAGTGCAGAAATTGTTATCACAAACTGTCTGAGCAGGGAAACTGATTATAAATATTTGAGAATTTTTCTTTCTTAACAAGACAATTTTATCCATACAAATTGTTGCAATTAGGTATTCATTACCTCTCCTGCACCACTGATTAACAAGCTAAAACTGCGATGGTTAAGGCTATGAAGAATTGGACATTCCATGTTCATATGGACTTTTACTATCTCTCTATAACTGATTGAGAATGTTTCCCAATTTATATTTTTTTAAAAAAAGTTTAAACTGCTTGACAAATATTTCATTGTCCTCATACAGCTCACTGCTGCCACTTGTTTGGAAAAATGAAAGGTAAGTTGAAAAATGCACCTTTTCCATTTTGATCTCTAATTGAATTCTCTCTTGACCCCCTTATTCCCCATGGCTGTATTTCAGGTTTTGATGATAAGAAAAAGAATTTTGTATTTGGATAATACAATTTTCTCACTTGCCTTCAGCGACCTTCAGCTCAATTTCCTCTCCCCAGAGACACTGTATATTATAGAACAGAATCAAATTCCTTATTCATAGAAAAAAAGTTCCAATTTAATCTGAATATTCAGCATTTTACACTGGTCAGGGTGATGGATGGCAAATTGAAATGCTTTTGGTTCAGGTAATCAAATGGTAGAATTCAGACTTGTATTGAAAAAAATAATGAAGTCTATTCAATATTCTCATAAGGTGCAAAAAATGCACATTACACAGTAGAACTGGGGATTTTTCTTATTACCTAACCAATAACATCTCCATTGCAAAAAATAAAGTAAAACATTAAGAATTTATGTAGGTTAGAACATTTGAAAAGCAGCCACTGTTGTGGGAAAACATGGGCATCTTCCTAAGAGTGCTCAGATGAACGACTACAAACTTGGGGGAAAAACAGATCTGTTCCCAGTATGTACCTGCAATGTTCAGTGCTGGCTTACTGAAGACTTTTAATGTGTTTTTAAATGCTTCTAGAGAAAGAAACAGCCTTTTTAATCACTTCAAGTCATTTGATATACTAAACTGCTGTAATGCTTCATTTCCATCCCCAAAAGTTTTGTGAAGTAACATTATCAGGTATCTCATTATTTCCAAAGGACTACTGGTTTCGTATTGGAAAACTGTCTTGCTGCTTTTGAAGTTCAAACCCAAAACAATTGATTTGAACAACTTCAGCTTGGCACCACCTTACTGATGCAGCATGCTTGGATGCTTGGACTCAGACAAGATGTGTCCAGGAAAACAAGAGGGTAATGATGCTGCGTAAATATGGTTTCGCTTAAAATCTCCATCAACAGTTCCTTTCTTCCCTTCTAGAAATGCATGGAATTACCCTGTTTGGTTTTTAAATACTGTATTAAAGTTATTTGGTTCCTATTTCTTTGGAGTATTTAAGCCACATGGAATGCTTAACTGTAGGCACCACTAGCATTTAATTAAAATTGCAAAGCAGCAATCTAAATATTAAGGCACTGTGTTAAAAATGTAGCCCTAGGCTGCCTTTACTGACTCTACTCTAACTTGCTGTTATGGGTTTGTGTGGCAGGGTTTTTTTGGCAGCGGGGGAGGGGGCCGCAGAGGTGGCTCCTGTGAGAAGCTGCTGGAAGCTCCCCGGGCTCCAAGTCAGACCCAACTCTGGCTCAGGCCGACCCCATCAGTGACGGTGGGAGCGCCTCTGGGAGAACAGATTTAAGAAGGGGAACCGGCAGGGAGTGGGGGGATTGGAATGTGAGAGGAACCCCTCTGCTGATCCCGAGGTCAGTGAAGAAGGAGGGGGAGGAGGGGCGCCTGAAGAGGCTGATGGCCCTGCAGCCCGTGGTGAGACGGCAGGCTGTCCCCCTGCAGCCCAGGGAGGTCCATGGTGGAGCAGAGGCCCCCCAAGATGGCCGGGACTCCATGGGAAA
>VYZV01031115.1:26710-37993 GCA_013401275.1 Pandion haliaetus | reverse complement strand
TGAAGTCAGTCATAAAACTTCTGTTAATTTCAAAGGAGCAGGGTCAAGGCCTGGGTGAACTGCTGTACTGATTCTGTGGTTCTGCTCTTTACTCTTGAAAGATCATGCACTATGTCCCATTCGTTCACACACATACACATAAATTCTATCTTACTGCATTAATCTATTTACAGGAAAACTAATAATGTAGCTATATGAGTTCATGTGTTACATTCCTGGTAGCGTTTGGCAGATTTTATACTCCCTCCCAAAACTTCCAGCTCTTTCACTGGCAGATATGAATAAGCAAAGAAAGGTTGTAACCTAAAGGCAGATGAGGGTGCGACAGGGAATGCCACAATCCGCTGTTTGTGATACCAGAGGAAGGAAGAATATAATGCTTAATCAATCACCTCATTTTAAACTGTAATTTCTAATACAACAAGGTTTGTGTATCATGTCAGTGACTTAAGTGTTGCTATTTGAACCTATTTTAAGCAGCTATTTCTGATAAAGTTGATAAATTTCTGGTAAATTATGTAGTTTCTGAATCTATTTTGCATTTTTTTCTCATCTTCAGTTTTATGGCTACCCTGCAGGACTTGAGTTTTCCATTGTGACTCAATTACTGGCATTAGCACCTGTTTTAGAGCCTGGAGCCTTTTCAGGGCAGGAACTTATTTCATAGCAGGTGCTACATCACATGGCTGCAAAATCTGGGATGTGAACAGTGAAGAAATTCTCATTGTGTGCCTTCCTAAAGCTTTAATTTTGCCATTTGTGTAGATAAATGATACTCCTCTCTGCCCATCGGCTTCATATCACTGAAGTTGTCTCAGACGTCTGTTAAGGCTGCTGCTGACCATCAAGATGGTGCCTCTGCTGAGGCCTGTCCCTGCTTGCTGCTGTGACTTTCTGTTTTGGGATATAAGACACTAAGATATGAAATGGGGTGTATTTGAGAAGCACAGGTTAGGCAATTCAGTGACTTTCAATTCTATCTGAGATCTAGCATCTGCTCATGTTGATCGTTGCTAAGTCTGATGTTATCTGTGATTGACTCCTTGCTTATAGAAAAGAATTATCATTAGTCCCTTCTACATCGTGCCATATAAATGAATTTAAAAATGAGCAAACCTACTCCTTCTTTTTTTTTCCTGTTTTGTTTTTGTTTATGTACTCTGCCAGCAATGTGAAAAGGAGCAGACCTCCAACAAGTTTGTGTTCTGCTGTCCAGAATACCCAAGACTCCCCAGTCCTCATTTACAAGAGGAGATGAAATGGAAAAAAAGCACGAAGACCTGACAAATTTCTGGCTTCATGAGGTGAGGCCCATAGAGAGGGAGTCATGCATTAGTGAAAATGTACAAAATGATCAAGTACAGTATAGGATATGTTTAAAGAATGACCTCTTGTAAACTTTTATAGACAATTCCTCAACTTGTCCAGAACTGCTCCCTGAGGTATCATTCAAAAGTCTTGCCAGAAGTAACAGATTTGAACAGCAGACATCTGATTCAAAACATTTTGCACCTCATAAACAGAGCTACCTCCATAAGAAGCAAATAATTTCCGCAGAGACCTGCCATAGCTTGTGACATTATTTGTATTGTGGCAATGCTGAGATGCTTGATAGCCTGTGGTTGCCTCCTGTTTAAGCCATGCATATAGAGCAATTCATTCTACAGCAATCATCAATACTTCAACATCACATGAAGAGGCAGTGACAGACACATACGAGAAGTCTAGGAAGCTACACCCAGCTGGAATCCCCAAATTACAAACTTTTTGAGAACCTGCACTCTAGTTTATCCTGTGGCATGGTAGTTTCCTGCCCCTTTTCCCCACCTTTTTTTATGCTGAAATGAGTTTTGCAGTTCTGGTAGATGCTGATCTGGACTGGAGACAGAGAAACTGCTGGAGTCTAGCAAAGAGAGGTGGGGATGTTGCGGAAGAACTAGAGGAAAAGTGGGTGGAGGTTGTATGCTACTGTACTACAGTACAGAGATTAATTTAAGGAGAAAGGCTGCATACTGAGGTTCAAGACAAAAAAAACAGGTAAAGCAAGTTGATCTTTGAATTTCCAACATGGTGACAAGACCAGATTCAAACAGACCTGTATAAAAAAAACCAAAACAAACAGCAAACAACTCTGCTATTTTTAATTTATTTTTTCCTTCGTGGTATACTTTTTGTTTGTTGGGTTTTTTTGGTCAGTTCTGTTAGAACTATGTGAATGTATCCTCAAGATTTGGATTTTAAGATTCTAACACTGCAAATCTATCTATCAGCAAAGCTTTAAGTACACACGTTGGGCCCAATAACTTATCTTTAAGTAAGTCCACAGGACTGTGAAAAAAATCTCCAGAAGAAAAAGACTGCAATGAGAAAAAATGTTCTACTCTCTAGATCATGTTATATAGGAAAGAAAATGAACCACTTGGATAAACTTCAGAATTTATATATGTATTTTCAAACAGTGTTAGTAGTTTGTTAAAAGTTTGTGTTTTCATTTTTTTCTTATATGTCATACAGTTTCAACTCCTTTAAAATAGAGTGGCATTGCTTTAAGGATTGTGAAAAGTAACATTATGCTTCTTCATTAACCAGAAAAAGTTGTAGTCCATGTTAGATGCGAAAAACTTTCTGAGAGCAGCTGTCAGAGTGGTCAGATGTAGATTTTCAGCTAGCTTTTTTTCCCTTCCCATGAAACTGAGAAAGGGAAAGGAAAATCCATATAACTTGTAACATGTTCAGTTGAAAACAAATGGCCTAACTGTGGAAAGAGTTCCAGTCAAAAAAACTCATGCTATCTCCATACCCTAAAGCTTCAAAGAAAAATGTACACCTGGGACCTCTGTAGATGTGGATGAAGCTGAAAATGTGATAAGTGGAAGTAATCAAATTAGTGTATCATAACCTAATATGCTTAGTATCTATATTACCATTGGAAATAATACTTTTTATTAAAATGTTTTTGTCTTTTTCTGGTTTTAGTCCATTTAATGTTAACAAATATATTTTATGATCTATGCTTTTAAAGACAGTACAAAGGATAGAAAAGAGGAGGAGTATCAACTGAGTTTGAGATAGTTGTTGATATGGTTTTTCCAGCATCAGTCCCTGTGATCTAAGACAACATCCAGTCCAAACAGTTTCCAAATACCTGAGAATTTCCTTTTATGTAATAGGAGTACCAATAGCTGTACTACTAGGTACCTCTGGCTTCTTGCTAGTAACAGCTTTACTTAAAATACAAGAACTCTGGGAAGCTCAGTGTACTTCACAAGGTGTGCATTTCCCCAGTCACAGACACCATGGGAATGAGTTCCCTGTACGCCAGTAGAAAGCAGCCATCCTTTTCCCACAGGGAAATGAAATCAGACAGATATGAAAGATACTGGCCAAAGTCCGTGGTGCCAAATCTGTGGCACAAAATTCTAAACTTTGTGTCTCCCTCTTGTTACTCAGTATTTACACCATGGTGGAGCTGGGGATGTCACCTTGTGAGCTCTGAAAGACTGGCATTCAGTGTTACTTACGCCTGCAGTGTGTGCTGTAGAATACCTGCAGACTTCTACATGGATGTTGTGACTGAGCACAGACAGCAAAGCTTACTGCAAGCCAGTGAATACTGCTTTCTCATGCAGAGACTTGGGAGAGTCTGGGCCTAGAAGAATTAATTGACAGAATGATTTGCTGATCTTGAGACAAACTCTGTCCTGTGGGTAGCTTTGCTTTTTTAGTGGTAGTACCTGAAATTAGCCTGAAAATTTTCACAGATGCTTGCTTTTAGATTGGTAATATTTAAAATGTTGTATCACAGGAGTGTATCAGAGCAAAGTTTTGTTTGTTGCATTTGCTGACATCTACCTGGGGGAATTACTATGAATGCAGCTCATTATACTACACTAATTTTTCCTGCCAGTCTGCTGAATTCTTGGGTAGGCTGTGTCAAATTTGCATTATGAATACTGCTTCTACCCACATGTCTTTTCAGGTTTCCCCTTTACACCACATTTTTTCTTTATTTTCTTGTTAGGCTTGCTAACCTTTTCATTCTTACAGCAACCTGCATAGAAAGAATGATTTCTGGCTCTGAGTCCCCTAGAAAACAATTTCTGATCTTTTCAGCTTGAATGTGAGGAAGTGGAACAGCAGCATATGAAAACCTTTATGGGATAGATCTTGACAGATAGTATTATCTTTCAGAAAGAAATGAGAATGCTCGCTGCCAGAATGTGCTGCTGTCTCTGCCCCAAATTCTATTTTTATTTCTGTTCTCCTTAGCAGAACAGAACAATAATAAAACATTCATTTTACTTTTTAAATTATTATTATTTTTTGAATAATTTTCTAGCCTAACTCCAAAAAGCAGCCTGCACATAGAGATGAGATCTTTGTAGAATGGCACCCACTGATCCTCCATGAGGCAGCCTTATCTGGCCTGAGCCTGCTAGGTCTCTTGGCAGTGCTGCCAGGTGAGAAGTCGGCTGTTTGCAACCACGCTTGACTTGTTGGCTGGCCTAAGTTTTTATTTTGTAAAGTCATCTGGTTAAACTGGTTAAACTGGAGTCAGAGATTAATTTCATTGCAATTGAATCAGAGTTGAATTTTACTGCCCAAAACTTTGAAGGGGTTGCACCTAGCAGGGCTATGGCCACAGAGGGGAGGAACAGAGATGGGAGCAGAGCATCTGGGGACACTCTTGCTGCTTCCAGACTGGGGAGGGTAACAGGGACAGCAGTAGATGCCCACACACACCAAGTAATCATTGTGCTGGTGTTCTGCAGCCAGGCTACTGCAGCTGTCCACTTAGCTTGTGCAAGATTGCTGGCTCTATCCTGAAGATGCCAAATAGCAATTACCATTAACTCATTTTTCTCTTCACAAGAGTGAAAATGTACCTTTCCTTAGGAGTGAGCATGCACACATCTACACCCACACCCTTGAACTCTTTGACAAGGTTCTGAGCACTGATGTGCTAAATTCCACAAAGCTCCTCCTCCATTAGGTAAAGTCCATGCCCTAACACAAATGGTTTAAGCTTCTTGACCTACCTATGTTACAGAAACCATAATAATGTAAAAAACCATTATGCAAGAGGAAAAACTTGGTGATGGTAGGTGGGAAAAGAAGAAGCAGTTTCATACAAAAGCAGACATGTAGAGACAATTTTGGGTTGGAAGCTGTTCCAATTTTTATCCACAAGGAAATGGATAGGATAAATTGCATCTGAAATTTTTCTCTTAAGGACAGTCATTGAGTTCTAGCATAAGACAATGCCGTATTATATGCACTGAAGAAAACTTTTCTTCCAGTACCAAAGTAATGATTCCATTAGAATTGCCTTCTAATCAAGAATGCATTAGTTCATTATCAGGTTCTTTCATTCCTGGTTTGTGTATCCTGGATGTACTGTTGCTCTAGAGAATTTCTTTCCAGATTCAAGCAAGCTTTTCAGAAAGCTTTGTGCTAAAGGTGCCCTCTTGTGCTACCTTAATCTGTCCCTGGTTGTGTCATCTAGCTAGCAGTCTTTACTGAGGAGGCCACAATCTGCAATGGCATCTCTTATATTCAAATGTCTGGAGTCCAGTATTGCTAAATGTAGAAGAAGAAGAGAAACTAATTTATCTGCAGCTGGCACATGATAAGTGATTGCTCTAGGAGTAGTAATGCAAGGCAAAACAGAATAGGAATTTTGTTAGTAATGGAAAAAGACCCAGGAGGCTTTGGAATATTTCTATGAGCAATGGATGTAGTTACATTAAGGAAGGACTTCATAGGAGGACCATGATGTGGAGATAACAGGGATGTTTATGTGAGAACAAGCAGAGCTAAAGAGACTTGTAATACACTGAGACTTACGTTTAACTGAAAATGGGATCTGGCTACTTCTTAACCAAGCTGGTTATGCTATTTGTCAGCTCTGAATCTTTAATAAGCCTCTATGAATTTCAGTTGTTCTCCTTCATTTCCTACTAAATTCACAGTCTGGATTCATTGATTTGTCCATACATTCATCCACCACTTGCTTTGTATATCACTGAAGTTTTGCATGTCAAAGTAGTGACTGCAAGATTTCTGCAAGTGAATAGAAAAATAATACAACCAGCTATTAAGAATCTTAAACAGCTAGTTAGACCAAAGTGTGATCATGAAAAGTAACTGACTTAGTTTTACAATTAAGGGTGGTGAGGCAGGGAGAGCATAAGTATTTTGCCTGAATTATGTAGAAACCCTTGCAAAATTATGCCCAGCCCAGTATATTGTTCTGAGTAATGAAGGCACTATCCTTTAGTCATTCTTTCAATAAAACACTGGTTGCAGTTGAGCAGGGAAAATTCTTATCCAAAATCATGTTGGAAAATATTCTAGCACCCAATATGCTACATTTACAAGTGCCTAATCTCTTTCATTGAGTTCATTTTAAGAGTTCTACAGTTTCTTGGCTGATGTCTTATTGTAGTTTTGACTCCTTGCTTAGGCAGCTTTTGTACAGGTCATTTACCTACAAGTTCTCTGGAAGAAAATTTCTTTCCCCTTGCTCTGTGAAGACTTTTTAAAAAAAGGGGGAGGAAGAAAGAAGAACCTGTCACTGGCAAGGACTTCCTAGCTTTACAGAAAGTAGTAGCTATTAGTGATGCCAATGGAAAAAGAGTGCTCATCTACAAATCCTGTGAGTTTCAAGCAAGAACCTGTAGCAGGTGAACGTGGATCCTTTTTTGGAGACAACACACCCCTTGGACACTGACTCTGCTGCCCTGCTTAAGAATGGGTCAGTGCACATGCAGTCTGTGTGGAAAAGCACCTGTAAATCTGTTTGATGTGATGGGTGGGTCTTCTGAGTTTAAAATTAAATAAAATGGTTTTAAGAGAAAATAAAGTGAAAACTATTGTATTAGCTTTGTTGAAGAGTTTAAATGAGCCCTGGAGCACTGTTTCTCCTTTTGTTTACAAGGAGAGAGAGGGTAGTGTTGTCTGGAGAGCTGTGCTGTTCATCTCTGAAGGATCTGGTCTCATGACCTGAAGGATGAAAGTCCTGTGGTTTGCTTGGCCCTTAAGAATCTTGCTTCCTGCCTCAGATTTTCTGGCAGCTGAAGGTAGAGGGGAGTAAATCTTTCTGAAGAAGGCTGTCCTCTTCAAGAGAGAAACTTCTAATTATGTCTAATGAAAGGATATTAAAAGTTTATTTCATTAGAAGACTGCAGAGTGGTTCTGAGTTTTAAGACAGATGTTATTCTCTGGTGTTTTCCTTATCTTTTCCCAGTTATTTTCTGATGTCAAACTATTGAAAGGCTGTTCCTTTACAATCGTTTGATTCTTTTTTTGTATTTGGCTTATTTGGAAAACTTCAAATAGTGTGGCCTCTCTGAGGGGGAAAGGGGAAAGGGGAGTATTTATTCTCTTTGATCACAGGCCAGCGCTTTCTTTTGAAATAGTATTGTTGTGTATAAATCCAGGAGAAGGACTTCAAGAACTTCTGCCTACAGAGATGGGTGAGGACAGAGGAGTGATCTTTCCTGAGACAAAGATTGCTGAGGAGTAGTTATTGGCAGCATGCCCGTAAAGCTGAAACTGATGCTAGGCTTTCATGTCTAGTGTAAAACTTCTATTGCTATCTAGTTAGTATAGACCAGGTACATCTAATAAAATGTTGTTGTTTAATTCCCATCAAAGAAAGATTTCCAGCCAGACATGTTCTCTTTGAGCATAGGACAAGTTATAATTTACTAAGCAGATAAAAGCTTTCATTTCTCCTAAGAGAAAATATTTGCATCTGTAGCAAGAATAGAAGATGCCTTTTCAGAAAACAAGTCTAGCACAGATCCGCTTGCACACAGAAGGAAAGTAGGCTGTAGGGACTTTAAACAAATAACAACATGCTTTTGCAAAAGAAATAAGATATTGCCCAGCGCAAAGGTTCATCACTAGCCACAACTAATTTGCACATAGCCATCTTTTAAATGAGTCACAAAATATTTTCATCACCTTCCCACCTCACTGCTTTGTAATATAAGGTTATTCCTTGGGAGTGACTGCTTGTGTGCACAGCTATACTCACAGTATTTTCCACTATTTGGATTCTGTCTGGGGTAATACAATATCTTGACCTGAACAGTTTTAGAAGCATGTGACAATAGTGATGTGATAATTTGGGATCACTGCGGAAGTACATGAATTAAAAAGCAGGTACCAGAAAGGAAATCAAGATGGCATTTTCTTCAGCACCCCATTTTGGGGGTTACTCTAATTAAAATAATAGAAATTTTAAACATGTCAGGGCAAATCCTTATCTCGGATACTATTAGATTAACCCCCTCAAAGCAAGAGAAGTTTTCTTGGATTTACATCAATGCCACTGAAAGTAGGACTTGGCTTTGATTGAGCCTTCTCGTTTGCCAAGATTTGTAACTTCCTGGTGGAGAGATGAATGAAGATGGATATTTCATTCTGACAACTAGAAGAGTACTTTCATCCTCATCACAATGTTCCCCCAAACTTCATGATGCTTTGTGAGTGGGTATGGAGCTTCAAATTCCTGATAATGAGCAGTGGTGTATTTGGGAGCAAGGGCCCTTGAGACACCCAGACCTTTCATCTCTGGCAGTAAATTATGTTGTCCAAATAGAACAGCTAATGTTCATACATGCAAAGTAAGACATCTAAGAAAGATAAAAAAAAACCCAAACCAAACATAAATGATAAAATGAAATAAATCAAAATTTCTGTTTTTTCCTTGGTACAATCTTGCATCTAATGATGAATTCAAGGGCAATAATGAAAAGAAATAATCTTCTTCACAATGGTTTAAAGAAATAAGCTGTGCCTTTTCATTTGTTAGTTAAAAAAAAAAAATGTTTTTTTTCCTCAGACTCAATTAATTCAGCCCAGAGTAACCAACTTGTACAACACTTGGATTAATAATGTAGCTTTTTGCTTGAGAGAATATAAAATTCTTCTTGAGATAATTTAAACAGGTTATTTCCTTAGTTATTCTCTGAAGTATTCTTCATAACCATGAAGCTTATTATGAACCAGAAGACTGAGATTTTTATTTTTTTCCATTACTGCCCCCATGAGACAAAATGTCATAGCAACAAGGGGATTGGCAGTGAGGACATATATGCCATGCTACAGTGATGCTTGGCTGTGGGCCACTGTAGTATACCAATGTTTGTGACTAGAGGTTTCTCTTATTTACCTCCAGCATGTGTAGTTCCCTGAGGTCTTGAAACTGAAAAAAAAATGCTTTTGGCAAGTGGTAGCCTGGTCACTTCACACCTAAGATATGGTGTCAATAAAGAACTAACAATTCTTTTTAAAATCTTATGCAAATAATTCAAATTAGATTTATTACAAATTATGAAGGAGAGCAGGGAAGTTTTAATGAGTAGCTATGCTGTGCATTATCTGTGCACAAAGCAGATGTAATGATGCATTATAAATGCTGAGAAAATTTAATCAGTGTAGAAAAAATATAATGAAATGGTTGTTTAAACACTGCAAAGCTAATGTTACAGTAATTACTTCCCATTGAGCAAGACATGGTGCACATTATCTAGGCTGTGTTTGATTAGTGATCCTGCCTATGACATCTTGCATTTTCTTAATTTTACTTCAATATCATTTAAAAAATCTTCAATTCAAACCCTTGTTAAAAGAACAAAAGTGAGCATGACATCAAATTCAATTCTCCTTCCTTTTCCTTTCTAACCCAGTCTGCATAAAAGTATGCTTTGATTTACTATGGCTATATGTGAGGAGGCTGAATGCTTGCACTTACAGAAAACATGGTTCTGTGGAGTTTCTGCTTTTTTCCCCTGCAGAGTGATACCAGTAGTGTTACTTGTAATGATACTCATGTTTCTCAAAATGTCCTTGTAGAAGGTAGACTGGAATATATTGAAGTTTTGATATGCATTTTTTCTAAGATTTCTTTGAAATGAGTAAGACATGGATTTCACCACTGATCTTTCCCAGTTCTTCAGAGCCTGTAGCGATACTTTTTTACTAACAGCCATATGCCAGTTTCTAAAGTGAAGCGTATGGAAAATTCTACTCATAGGTCCTCTTACAATTATAAAGCTTGGATATGAATAAACAAGGAATTCTTATTCATCTTGTCTACTGATAATTATTTGTAAGAGCTGATTAGGACTTTTGTTTTAGGAACTGTCTTAAAGTTATAGAGATTCTGAATTGTGGCTGATGGTCTTTTAGTCATGTTGGATCATAAATGATAGATTGAAATTGAATTATTTTTGTAACCTCCAGTCAATGAGACTTGCTCCAGGTTTTAAGATGTGTCCAGCTCTCACTGAACACAGTAAAAGAAGGCTTTCCACTGCTTTTATAAGAGCTAAATTGGAAACCTTTACTGGAAGGTTTAGAAACCACCATCTTGCATTACTGAAGACCAGATCAGAGGGGAACTGTTTTGCAAATGTGGAGTAACAACCTTTTATAGAGAAACCAGATCCAGAGAAGAAAGAGTAGGCATTTAAAAAAAGAAAAGAAATT
The DNA here is from genome assembly GCA_013401275.1 of Pandion haliaetus. Lineage (NCBI taxonomy): Eukaryota > Metazoa > Chordata > Aves > Accipitriformes > Pandionidae > Pandion > Pandion haliaetus. The sequence continues at coordinate 27,490 of VYZV01031115.1, read as the reverse complement.
ATACTCTCCCAGTAGATATAATTAAAATCTAAAAATGTAGCTGGACTAAGTACAGTTACATTACAAATACTGCATGATCTTGTTTTCACAAGTGTTAGAAGAGTAAATGTATGAAAGACTGATTTTCTTGCTTTCAGTTCAAAGCATGCAACCCATGCATGCTTCTGCATTCTTTCTCCTATTGAACAAAAGAATATCATTGTTATAAACATGAATTTTAACTGTAATTTTAAATAATAATTTGTGTATAAGCCCTACGTTGATATTGTCATGTTTATTGATGGTTTTAGAATCTGTGAGAGCTTAGCATGATAAAAAAATTTTAGAAAGTCAAAAGGTCTTCAGTGAAATATTCCAGTTTTGATTTGTATATGCACTTGAAAACTTTAACAACTTTGTAGCAATCTCACTGATGACTTTGGAGTCAGACCATTTCTAATTAATATAATCATAGCTACTTAACAAAAACAGTTTTCTGTGTTTTTGATTGATTGCTCAGTTTCTTGGAGCTGACAGTATAAACTCTTGTTCCTGAGATACATGATAGTATCTGTTTGTACATTGCATGTATATTGCTCAGGAAAAATTTCCATTTTTTTAAATCCTTGGGCTGATTTTGTAAACCTTTGATTCCATTCAAAGAAATAAAACCACACTGTTTCAGAAGTGAATGGCCCACTAATGTCAGGCCTAGGTATCAGCTGGTACAGTTGCTGCTGTTGGCATAAGCCTAGAAATGAAAAACAATTTTGGGCTAATTTGAGAAAGGAACAGGTGAAG